>JALDNG010000435.1:0-20000 GCA_024349245.1 Neodontobutis hainanensis | reverse complement strand
ACAAACACAGACAAACACACACAAACACACACATACACACACATAAGCACACAAACACACACAAACACACATAAACACACACATACACACACAAACACACAAACACACACAAACAAACACACAAACACACACAAACACACACAAACACACACACAAACATACACAAACACACACAAACACAGACACAAACACACACAAACACACACAAACACACACATAGACACACAAACACACACAAACACACACAACTTGTTCAAACTCTTCCTCTTCGTCACAAATAGAGTCTTTGGAAGTGACCCAAGGGGCTGTTCTCCATTAGCCAGGGCTCTTCCTCAGAATAGTGCTGTGCTCTGTAGGTTTTCTAAATATGGTTGAGTGTAAAGTATCAAGCTTTGTTAATTTTTAAATCAAGAAATTGTACCTCTGATAAAGTTTCTTTCACTTTTGGGATACATTTGTATTATTTTGAGCTTTATAGTTTAAATTTAGTTTAAGTTTAAATGTAAATACTGTTGGCCTCACTGTAAAGTGCTTTTTTAATATGAAATAATTTCTAATGCACTTCTGTTATTGTAAAAACTGTTTGACTTGATGTTATTCAAATTTATCTATGTCCTTATATTGATCCAGAGAGACACGGAGACCGATTATAATTTAACAAGCAATGGCCAGGTTTAATCCTTGAAGGAGAAGCAAAGCAGACACAGTAACAAGGGTACAGCGAGAGGTTTGCTTAAAGATGTAAACAGAACATGAGATTATATACAACACAGTGAGGCCTTGGTGAGAGGCGTTCACAATGGTCCAGGTGCAAGAGTCCCAGGACAAGCCATGTCTCAGTCTAGTCATGTCTACTTCATGCTTGGATTAGCACGAAGGACATGACATGAATTTGACATGACCTGAAGAGAACTATAAGCCCCCAGTAACTCTAAACATAATATTAAAATTTCTTATAACACTTGTTTAATGTCACATGACTCCAGGTGACCTTTGACCCCGCCCTCTTTGGACATGTGACCTGGACCAAAGGTTTTCACTGTTTAGGCTTTGTCCTGATGAAGGCCCTGAGGCTGAAACGTGTTGACATGAGTTTTATAAACTAAACCATATCATAATAAAGGCTTTTAATCTTTTCATTTTTTTGACTCAGCTTCCTGTGTTTGACAAAGAGAGATCCCTAAACCTTCCTGCTATTGCCTAATGAAATTAGTTTTGTGTTAAATTGTTCTTCACGTGGATGTTATAATCACAGTTTAATTAAGGATTATTGCAAAGGTTTTAAAAAAGTAGATTCTATTTCTAACTTTAGCCTCATTATGTATAAAGATTTTTTCCACAAACCACTTTGTCTTTAAAAAAAGACACTAAACTGGAAACTTGAATATCAGACTGTTTGATTATTTGTCATGAGCTTTAGCTGCACATTTTGGTTCAAAGTGAAATTCAGGTTTTGTTTTAAAACACTGACAAATGTTTGTTTCGGTTCATGTTCAGTTCAGACCATTGACGGTATAAGGGCCTTCTACAGTCATTGGTTCAGACGCATCATGTATGTATTTAAAATTTCTTCCTCCCTCTGCTGCAGGTCAAAGGTCACAGGAAATGAGCCATACACAAACACAGAACTCAACCCTGCCCACTGCAGCCCCTCCCACCTGTGGAGTCAGTGTGAAGCCCCTCCCACTGCAGCCCCTCCCACCTGTGGAGTCAGTGTGAAGCCCCGCCCACTGCAGCCCCTCCCACCTGTGGAGTCTGTGTGAAGCCCCGCCCACTACAGCCCCTCCCACCTGGCCTGCAGCCAACACAGGTGTGTCTCTGAGTCACTCCAGGAAGAAACACACAAACAAGTCTTTTCCTTCAGTGGCACACTTTTCTCTGGGACACTTTGGACACTTTGGATCCACTCAGGTTTGACCAGTTTGATTCTTTTCAACAGCACTCTGCTCTGGCTTTAGTCCTGGCTTTAGTTCTGACTTTAGACCTGCTTTAGTCTGGCTTTAGTCCACATTTAGTTCAGGCCTGAGTTAGTCCTGGATTTCTTCCTGGTTCTAGGCCTTGTTCAAAACTGCTTTAGTCCTGCTTTAATCAGGTTTGGACTGGATTTAATCAACCTGTAGTTTGTGTTTAATAAGGTTTGGGTTCAGTTCAGGTTTAGTTCTGACTTTAGACCTGCTTTACTCTTGATTTAGACCAATGGTAGTTTAGTTCTGATTTATTCTTGGTTTATTTCCTGGTTGTAGGCCTTGTTGATTATTGGCTTTAGTTTTGGTTTAATCAGGTTTTGTTTTAATTGATGTAAACATTGGTTTAATAAGTTTTACTGCTAGTTAATCAGATTTAAATTTCTGGTTTTGATGTTTTTTATTTTTAGCTGTAGTGACTGCTCTGTGGCTGTAGGGGCAGTGTTTATGGTTTAAGACTGAAGAAGAAAAGAAACTCCATGTGTTTTACAGAAATGACACAAAGGTTGAGGCAAAGAACAAAGTTGGAAGAAAGAAAAATAAAGAAATAGTATAAAAATGTTTTAATGATGTAAAGTGTATATTTCCACATCATGCGTCACATGAAGGTGTTGTCTTTACAACAGCATCATGTGACACTTCTGACGAAGGCTACAGGAACTAAACTAGTTGAGCAGATAAAGCCACATTTTGTCCTGTTTGATCAGAACAAAGTGTTTCTTTAAATATTCTGAACCTGAAGACAGAACGAATTTATACCAAAGGTGTATTTTTCATGAAAGTAACAGTTGTGGAACAGTTTTGTAAGATTTGTGAAAACTGAGGAGCAGAAGAATGTCTGTAGAAAGAAAAACACCTGCCTCCACTTTTACACAAAAACTTTTGACTTTTTATTAAATCCATTTTAAAGAGTTTGAAAATGTCTAAAGATCTATATATATATTATATTCTTTCTCATATTTCTAACTGCAGTAAATGTATTTAATCTAAAAGAAGAGTGTGTCCCTTGTGTTAATGTCTGTTGTAAACATGGAGCAGACTCTTGTTATGGGACCTGTTTCCTGCAGGAGGCTCCACCAATCAGAGTTTAAATCTGAACTCAGAGTCCTCCTCAGACCGGCCCAACTCACAGATCCTGTTTCAGAAACAGGTTCAGAGTTTATTTCCTCTGAGTTTAGCTCAAGTCCTTCTCAATGGAGCCAGAAAATAGGAGTTTTAAAGTGACCTTCATCAGCCTCTGCTCAGACTAAAGCTGCACCAACAAGACCAGGAATAAATACAAACACAACAACATTTACTAAGAATCCAACAGAGTTAACACACTCTGAGTTTGGACTAAAGCTGCAACAAAACCTGTTCAAACCTGCTTTAGTCCTGCTTTAATCAGGTTTGGACTGGATTTAATCTATGTTTCATAAAGGTTTAATAAATATTGGTGCAGGTTCATTTCTGGTTGAGTCCTGAATAAGTCTTAGTTTTAATCTCAGTTTAGTCCCTGAGGATTCAGAGCTGCTTTAGTTTAGTGTTGAGCTGCAGTGACTGGTCTGTGTCTGTAGGGGCAGTGTAGGACAGAGGAAAGGATTAATGAGTGTCCTTTACAGTTTTTCACTTTGTGTCATTTTGTAGGGCTCTGGACTGAACATGGATCAGAGTGAGCACAGAGAGGACGGAGCCCTCCCTCTAAAACCACTGACCCCCAAAGCTCAGAGGTGAGATGAGGATCTCTAACGGTCCACCACTGTTCTCCAGGTCAGAGGTCAGCACTAAAACCACTGCACCATCTTTATCCACAGACCTGCTCCTGGGCCCAGCTGTGTCTCCTTTAAAAGTGATCACTCCATGGTTGAACCAATTGAGTTTAAAAGTGTCCGCCATGACACAACTGTTTGAGTGTAAAAAGAAGGTGGTCCACAGTAAGTCATTGTCAAAACTATTTGTAATAATTCCAATAACAGCATTAAGAGTCTCTCAGTGTGCATCAAAATAATCCAGATCTGAAAGTAAAAAATGATAAATATAGGAAACCAATTAACTTTTAACTTTAAAATTTAAATCATTCATTTCAAGTTGTTTACTATTTAAGTAGTATTATTGAAACAAAATGTTCCACTTACAAAATATTTTTATTTTTATTTAACAAAAGAAAACTGCTGACATTGAAATAAAAACACTTTGCAGCTCAAATCTTCTCCAGATGAGTTCCTCTTGGGGATTTCTAAAGTTAAACTCAGTTGAATCTCTTCAGAGTTTTGTCCTGGTGGCCTTTAGTTTGTTGAAAGAGAAGAACTCACAGTCATTAAACCCAAGTGTCATCAACCTCTGGAAACTGCAAAAATAAAAACCTCTACAATTACAAGAGAAATCAGAAACACTGTCTTAAATAAAGCTCTCAACACTTCCAATGCTGACTCTGAGTCCAGTCGTCTCCAACGAAGACAGGAAGACATGGAGGACAGTTCCATTTGAGCTCGTGGTTCTAACAGTGAGAGACAAAAAAGCACCAATGAACTCTGGAAACAACACTACATCTTATTCATTTGCTTGTTTGTATTCATCTGTGTTTTTCTAACACTTACACTGTTTTCAATCAATACGGGACGGCCTTTGTATTTCCAAGTGTTCTTTAATGCACCATCCAACGGAAATGGTCCCTCCCACATCCTGTGAAGACTCGTCCTGTTCTGCCTCTGATTGGGTAATACTCACTGCCATCGTTGGTTTAATAGAGTCAGTTTCGGGGCCAGTGTCAGAGGAGGGCGGGTCTCTGGGCAGAGAGTTGATTTAACACCAGCAGCTCCAGAGAGCCCTCCGTGTCTGGATCTAAAAGCCACACTGTCTCACAGTTCTTCAGAACTCAAGCATCTCCCGAGGCACACAGTGTAATGACAGCTTTTTAATCACGTCAGACACAAGCATGAGTTTAATAAGACACACACATTTATCATGTTTAATATCAAATCTAGTGCCTACATGAATAAAACATGTGTTGTGCTTGAGCTTTTTGAGACTTTGTGCAGAAAGACTGAGTGAGAGTTCAGAGGAGCAGAGGGAGAGAGCATCTGTGACATCAGAGGAAACTTATTACTGGCTTCAACAAAACTATACATAACATCCATCTTAAGAACTCACTGTTTACCATTTAGTGTTCTTTTGTGATGTAGGCTTTAAAAACGTACCAGTCCAGTATAAGGCTGGACTCTGTCTAAATGAAATAAATAATAGACAGTGTGAGCAGTGAGCAAGAGTGAGTTGGACATTTAATATAGCTCTTTATTTTCTTTAGCTCAGCACTAAAACCACTGCACCATCTTTATCCACAGACCTGCTCCTGGGCCCAGACACGTCTCCTTTAAAAGTGATGACTCCATGTTTCGACTGATTGACTTTAGAACAGAACGTGGTCCACAGTAAGTCATCGTCAGAACACTTTAGAAGAACAACTATGTCTCATTTCCACTAGAACTGATCTGAACACAGGCCCTGCTCCAGGTATAAACACAATCTGATCTGTATTTGTTCAACATTAAATCATTTCTGATATTTGATGAGATTCAAGAGAGAGATTCAACAGTTTTTATTTGTCACGTACAGTTATCTACAGAATATATAAACCAGCAATGAAATGTAAACAGGTCCGCTCCATAGACAGTGCAAATTAACAGTTACAAAAAAGTTAAAATATAAAAACACAAGGAGGAAGTAAACTGTGGACTTATAAATAAGTGGTTAACAGAAATGTACAAAGAAGAAGAATGTGCAAACAGGTTTAGAACAGGTTGTTACACAGTAACAACAAGAGCAGAGGTGATTAGTGTCCTTGTTGATTTTAGTAGCTCTACCTCTGCAGCGTTTGGTGAAGACGTCCTGCAGAGACGGGAGAGCTGACCCTGAGATACGCTCGGATAAACGCACACCTCTTTCCAGGGCTTTGCAGTCATGACTGGTGCTGTTCCTGTACCACGCTGTGATGCACTGAGTCAGTACACTTTCTATCAGCCCTAAATAGAAAGTTCTCAGGATAGCTGGTTAAACCCTAAATTTCCTCAGCTGGAAAAAGAAGAGTTCAGGCCGAGATCCAGGAGTTTGGCGGTTAGCTTAATGGGAACTATGGTGAGTTCACCACTGACCCCAAAGCTCAGAAGTGAGATGAGGATCTCTAACGGTCCACCACTGTTCTCCAGGTCAGAGGTCAGCACTAAAACCACTGCACCATCTTTATCCACAGACCTGCTCCTGGGCCCAGCTGTGTCTCCTTTAAAAGTGATCGCTCCAAGGATCAAATGACTGAGTTTAAAACAGAACGTGGTCCACAGTAAGTCATTGTCAGAACTATTTGTAGAATAATTCAAATAACAGCTCTGTGACCTCCACATCCTTAGAATCAGACAAACACATTAAAATATTCACTGTGTTAAGACTTTTGTCTAAATTAAAATAAAAACACTTTACAGCTCAAATCTTCTACAGATGACTTGCTCTTGGGGATTTCTAAAGTTAAACTGAGTTGAATCTCTTCAGAGTTTTGTCCTGGTGGCCTTTAGTTTGTTGGAAAGAAAAGAGCAGGACTCAGAACACAAGCAGCTCCAGAGAGCCCTCCGAAGAACAGTTATGAAGGGGGTATCATTTCCACTAGAACTGATCTGAACACAGGCCCTGCTCCAGGTATAAACACAATCTGATCTGTATTTGTCCAACATTAAATCATTTCTGATAATTGATGGGCTGTAATATCTGTAAACAGTTTGTGGTCCAGGTTTAATGAGGAGACTGGTCGATATGAACCATTCTCTTCCTTTGGTTTCACACAAACAAGTCTCTAAAATGTTTGTTCATTTTATGGAACAGCCTCTGAGTCTTCTGAACCTGGTCCAGGTGTGAGTCCTTCAGGAGCGACTGGTCTAAAATGTGAAAACCTTGTTAAAGGGATATTTTAAAATGGTGGCAAAGATAAAACAATAAAAACCATGCCACAATAAAATTCTACATATTCATATTCACTTTATTTTTCATTTGCAGATAAATACTACATTGGAAATTATCTTCAGAGCCCAGCATCAAAACACAAGACACTAACTTCATTTAAAGACAATAAAATAGATATAATACATAATAAAAGTGAACTGACAAAGACACAAGTGACACAAGTAAATAAATCCCATAATTACACTGAGAAAGTGCAGTTGAAGTGACTTTGTGTGATATGCCTCAAGACAAGTGCAAGAATCTCTGAGTGAAGTGGAACATTTAACAGAAGGAACCAGAGGAAGAGGAGAAAAGACACTGGCAGCAGGATGATGCTCTGTGGGTCATTCACAATGTTACGGCCCGGGACAGGAGCCTACAGTTGTAGAGGTCCTCTAGTTGTGACAGAGGACATCTTATCCTGTGAACACGATCAATAACTCTGTCAAGTGCTTGTCTTTCTTTACTGTCAGCTCACCAAAGCACACAGTAAATGAGAGAGTAAGACTTTCAATCATGCAGTGTTAGAAATGACACAGGATCTGTCGACACAGAGTAAACTGCTTGAGTTTGTTCAAAAATAAGAGTCTCTGCTGTGAATCTTTAACTTTAAGACTGGTGTGAGAATGTCAGCTCACATTTACATTTAGTATAATACCTTTAATAGGTTAACTTTCAAAGGTTTATTAAAATTATTTCACATTATATTAATGTTTCTGCAGAAGCATCTTTTAATTTTTTACTGAAATAAAAACAAAGTCTCAAAAGCCATAAAGAAAACCTAAATTCTTTTCATTATTTGTGACTGGAGCATTTTATTTTATGAACCAGGATCCAAACACCTCTGTCCTTCAGGACTGACAGGTCTTTGGGAGAACCAGAAGATAGATGTAAGAGTCATAAAGTCAAAAGTCAGAAAGTTTTACTAAAACCCTTTCTTCAGTGAGACCTGACACTGAATATCAAGAGTTACACAGTTAAGGGCTGAGAGTTATGTGTCTGAAAATGAAACAGAGAAATAATCAGAGTCTTTGTTGTGTTCTCATCCACAGAGTGAAGCAGCAGGGTCAGAGGTCATCAGTGATCAACATCAGACACAGCTGGACTCCATATTTATGGTCTGTCATTCACTAAAGTTTGGAAATGTATAAATGAATGAGAACTTGTTTTACACAGATCTGAACACTGACTGCATTTGTGTTGTTTATAATGTATCTGCTCAGCTTCTGGAAGAGAACATCTGCACTTTTGTCAAGAAGGAGCTGAAGAAGCTCCACAAGGTTCTGAGCACAGATTACCCAGAATGCTCAGAGCATCTGAAGGATGAAGATGAAGAGCAGAGGAGCAGCAGTGAGGCTTTTCTGAAGATCACACTGAACTTCCTGAAGAGGATGAAGCAGAAGGAGCTGGCTGAGCGTCTGTGGAGCAGTAGGACCATTTAACACATTTAACAAGAGTCTCACAGTCATTTTATATTCTCTGAGACTCATGGCTTTATCTGTTCTCTTCATTCAGGAAGTGTTTCTGGAGATTTTCAGAGTAAACTGAAGTCTAACCTGCAGCAGAAGTTTCAGTGTGTGTTTGAGGGCATCACTAAAGCAGGAAACCCCACCCTTCTGAACCAGATCTACACAGAGCTCTACATCACAGAGGGAGGGGCTTCAGAGGTCAACCAGGAACATGAGGTCAGACAGATCGAAACAGCCTCCAGGAAACCAGGCCGACCAGAGACAGCCATCACATGTGAAGACATCTTTAAAGGCCCAGCTGACACAGATGGACCAATCAGAACAGTGCTGACAAAGGGAGTGGCTGGCATCGGGAAAACAGTGCTCACTCAGAAGTTCAGTCTGGACTGGGCTGAAGGCAAAGCCAACCAGGACATACAGCTGCTGTTCCGTTCACTTTCAGAGCACTCAATGTGCTGAAAGAGACACAGTTCAGTTTGGTGCAACTTGTTCAACACTTCTTTAGTGAAACCAAAGAAGCAGGACTCTGCAGCTTTGAAAACCTCCAGGTGGTCTTCATCTTTGACGGTCTGGACGAGTGCAGACTTCCTCTGGACTTCACCAAAACCAAGGCCCTGACTGACGCCACAGAGTCCAGCTCAGTGGATGTGCTGCTGGTAAACCTCATCAGGGGACCCTGCTTCCTCCGCCGCCTCTGGATAACCACACGACCGCGGCGGCCAATCAGATCCCAGCTGAGTGTGTCTCCATGGTGACAGAGGTCCGAGGGTTCACCGACCCACAGAAGGAGCAGTACTTCAGGAAGAGGTTCAAAGACAAGGCCGACACAATCCTCTCCCACATCAGGACGTCCCGAAGCCTCCACATCATGTGCCACATACCAGTCTTCTGCTGGATCACTGCCACAGTCCTGGAGCATGTGTTGAAAACCAGAGAGAGAGGAGAGCTGCCCAAGACCCTGACTCAGATGTACATCCACTTCCTGGTGGTTCAGGCCAAAGTCAAGAACATCAAGTATAAAGAAGGATCTGAGACAGACCCACACTGGAGTCCAGAGACCAGGAAGATGGTGGAGTCTCTGGGAAAACTGGCCTTTGAGCAGCTGCAGAAAGGAAACCTGATCTTCTACGAGTCAGACCTGAGCGAGTGTGGCCTCAACACCACAGCAGCCTCAGTTTACTCTGGAGTGTTCACACAGGTCTTTAGAGAGGAGCCAGGTCTGTACCAGGACAAGGTCTACTGCTTTGTCCATCTGAGTGTCCAGGAGTTTCTGGCTGCTCTTCACGTGCATCAGACCTTCTTCAATACTGGGACCAACCTGCTCTCATACACATCCAAGAGGGCTGCACTGCTCAGAGTAAAACCTAAATTAAAACTTCTTTACCAAACAGCTGTGGACCAGGCCTTACAGAGTCCAAATGGACACCTGGATTTGTTCCTTCGCTTCCTCTTGGGTCTTTCACTACTGACCAATCAGAGCCTTCTACAGGGTCTGCTGACACAAACAGGAAGTAGCTCTGAGACCAATCACAAAACTGCTGAGTACATTAAGAAGAAGATGAGTGAGGATGTGTCTTTAGAGAGAAGCATTAACCTGTTGCACTGTCTGAATGAACTGAATGACCGTTCTCTGGTGGAGCAGATCCAACAGTACCTGAGTTCAGGACGCCTGTCTAAAGGTGGACTGTCTCCTGCTCAGTGGTCAGCTCTGGCCTTCATCTTACTGTCATCAGAAGAAGCTCTGGATGTGTTTGAGCTGAAGAAATACTCTGCTTCAGAGGAGGCTCTCCTGAGGCTGGTGCCAGTGGTCAAAGCCTCCAACAAAGCTCTGTGAGTAATGTCTATTTTACTGAGTAATATTTTAATACATTTCTACACTTTACCAAATCTTTCCTTCTCCAGACTGAGCCACTGTAAACTGTCAGAGAGAAGCTGTGAAGCTCTGTCCTCTGTCCTCAGCTCACAGTCCTCTAGTCTGAGAGAACTGGACCTCAGTAACAACGACTTGAAGGACTCAGGGCTGAAGATGTTGTCTGTTGGACTGAAGAGTCCTCACTGTAAACTGGAACAACTCAGGTCAGGAGTCTAAAACTTTACTGTAATGTTATTCATTATTAGTTTGTCAATAAAGCATCCTAATGACATGTGTTTAAAACATTAATAAAAACCTTTATCTGCTCTGTCTTTTTTATTTTTTATTTTATTTTATTCTTTTAACTAAATTAACTCAGGTTTAGGGGTAGAATATATTTACTTTTTAACAGGAGCCTGATTTTAGTCTCTTTTTAATTAACTAAACAAACATTAACACGGCCCCTCCTCTGCCTGGTAGGGGCGGTTCCTCCTGGCAGAGGAGGGTCGTGAGTAATTGGAGCCACCTGGGCTCAGGTATTTAAACCACCAGCTAACCCTACTTCTGTCTCTCTCTGAGTGACACCAGGTATGGTTTGGTTAGTTATGTTGTTGTGTGGTTCTCTTTAGGTTTGCACTCAGTCCATGTTACACATACAGATTCACACATCCAGGCACCCTACATACACCACTGATTCAGACATACTCACACCCCATTCCTTTTCTTTGTTACAGTTCTTTATTTGAGTTGAATTAATAAATACTTTTGATAGGCCTACCCTTGTTGTTTGTGTCCTCATTCTTTGCCACAGGCTATGAGCCGGCCTGTGACAAGTGGGGGCTCAAATCCGCTCTTAAGTTAAAGTTAATTGTACTTTAGTATTTTGGTTTCTTTAACAGTTTGTCATAGTTGAAGTTGGGTTTTGGTTGAATGTTCTTGTTCTTATGGCAAAGTTTGTCTATTTGTAGTTAGGCAATAAGTTGGCTTATTTGATGTTTTGTAGTTACTTTGGTTAGTAGTTTTGTATAGTAAGTTCAGTTTGCCAAACTTTTGTTTGAGGATGCTTTGGGCTGGCCAGTATTGCAGGAGAGCAGTGAGAGCCATGTGTTCCTTTGTTCAGTTAGCTTTAATGCTAAGTTTGTTAGCAATTCACTCTGGGCTTTTCTGGGTTGTTGTTTTCGTGGGAGTCCTCTCCTGTTCAGGTTTAACAGCGAGTGTCAATAGGAGGCTCGTGGTGTTTTGTTTTGTAAGTGGCAGTGAACGTGGGTAGAGCTTCCTCCCTATTCCCTTACATCGGCTCGAGCACTTCCGTGGACGTGGGGGCCGCCAGCTTCTGGTTGTCTTTTCTACTCCACTGGTTTTGTGTGCATAAAACCCCACCACATGTGACTGCACGAAGACTAGGGTCCAGTTAGTTAGCTGTTTTTGAAGAATAGAGGAGTGTGGATCCTGCCATTAACCCAGACTGGCAGCAGGGGAGTTGTATTTTTGTTCTAGGCATTGGTAATGATTGTATTGGCTGAGGAAAATGTCTTCTATTTGAATAGTTTTGTTCAGTCTCCTTGGCGTTAGCCTTAGAGTTGTGTACTATAGAGCAGTTAATTGAAATAGCTGAACATTATTAGATTGAAATTATTGACAGAAAACTTAAAGAGACAGTTAAAGCTGTGCTAAAGCAGGGTCTTTGGGAAGCGGGTGTTCTCTGTGGTCAGTCAGATAGGGAGCAAGTTTTAAGACTAGCCCTTCATTAACTTTTGAGCAACAGAGGGAGCTAGGAGCTCAAAGATTGAGGGAGCTCAATCTACAACTGGAGATTGCGACTGCGACATGCCTGTAGACCAGAGGAAAGAGCACTACAGTTTGATGTTTCACATAATCTTCATTTGTTGCCTAAATTTGATGAGTCTGATCCAGATGCGTACTTTATTTTATTTGAGCGTATTGCAGGAGCTATAGCTTGGTCAGATGTGGACAAGACTACATTGTTGCAGTGTGTACTTACAGGTAAAGCACGTGAGGCCTTTTCAGCACTAAGGCCGGCTGATGGTAAAGTTTATTTAAAAGTTAAAACAGCAGTAATGAAGGTCTATGAGTTGGTGCCAGAAGCATATCGTCAACGTTTGTTACAGGAAAGGTTAGAGTCACAAACTTATTCTGAACTTGTTTGTGATTTGACCTCTGCATTTAATCGTTGGTGTGCAGCTTCTGAAGTTAACACTTTTGAAGGCCTGTCTGATTTGATTGTGTTGGAGCAGTTTAAAAATTCTGTGTCTGATCAGGTAGCTACCTACATGAATGAACGTAAAGTTAAGTCTCCAAGTGATGCAGCAGTTCTTGCTGATGAGTACATGCTGACGCATAAACATAATTTTGATGACAACTACAAAAATGTTACTCATAGGAATAGTAGGTCACCTTGGTCTGGAGCTTTTCAAAAACCTCAACAAAAGCGTGGTTTGGAGGGATTTAAAGCACCGGTTAATGCTAATACCTGTCGCTATTGTTTAGTGGAAGGGCATTGGAAGAAGGATTGTCCTCTACTTGGATCAAAAAGATTGGGTTATGTTAAACCTGCAGTGATGGCATCTCCTGTTGCAGCCACTGATCACCAGTGTGAGTTTTTTCAGCCAGTGGCTGAGTCTGGTTTTCAGTCTTCACTTGGTAATTTTACAGCCTTTATTTCAGATGGTGTGGTGTCCCTTCTGGATGGTAGGCAGGGTATTCCTATTAAAATATTGAGAGATAGTGGCGCTTTAGATTCTTTCATTTTAGAATCTGTCTTGCCTTTCTCTAAGGAGTCTGACACTGGCAGCTGTGTAATGGTGTGCGGCATGGGTTTAGTTCCATTCTCTTCTCCGTTACATCAAGTTACGCTAAAATGTGGTCTGGTAGAGGGTGATGTAGCTGTTGGGGTTAGACCCCAGTTGCCAGTAGAGGAATTCACATGATTTTGGGAATGACCTGGCAGGTAGTAAGGTGTGGGCTGATGGTCATCCAAACGTCTTTAAAAAGCAACCGTCAGCACCCCTGTAGGTGTATCTCCAGTGGACAGTAGTGTTTCCAGTTTGTGTTGTTACCCGCTCTGTTTCTAATCAGAAGGGGGAGAGTAAGCAAGAAAGTCTCGAGTTGCCGGTGAACCTCCAGATCGAACAAAACACTGTGATGGAGTTTGACCTGTTAATGTTTAGACCTGTTACTGAAGATCTGTATAATGTTGTGTGTTTGCAGACTCTCAGGTTGTCTGATCTCAGAGGAAGGCTGTGCTTCTCTGGCCTCAGCTCTGAGGTCCAACCCCTCCCATCTGAGAGAGCTGGACCTGAGCTACAACCATCCAGGAGACACAGGAGTAAAGCTCCTGTCTGCTCTACAGGAGGACCCCCTCTGCAGACTGGACACTCTCAGGTATGGACCATATGTTGGTGAAAGAAATGGATATGAACAGCCAGGCTGTTGTTTTTCCATTAAAAACAAGGGATGCAAGATGGAGCACAGTTGGTTTTGCTCTATGCCCTTCATGTCCCTGCCTCTAACATCTGGCAAGTTCATGCACTGTTTAAATTAGTGCAAAGCAGTAAGTACAGAAATCAAAAGCCTCAACATGTAATTAGAAAAACAACAGCTGAATTGCAATCTTGGAAACACTGGTAATGTCATGCACCAAAACAAATTTAAAAAGCAGGAAAAGAGATGTGTGCTTGACAGTCTATCTCTTTCTCCTTGTCCTGTTAGCAGGAGACATCCAGCTAAACCAAGGCCCAAACACTGATTCTGTTACAAACATCCACCAACATCACCAGGTCCTGTAGATTCATCTTTTACAGCATTAGGAAAAATAGACCTTTTTTTATATGAGCACTAATCCTAGTCCAGGCTCCTGTCTTGTCCAAACTGGATTATTGGCCTATAAAACCACTGGTTCCACACCCTCATATCTTCACTCACTAATACAGACTTATGTTCCTACCAGAACAACGTGTAGCCCTTTTTACTCATGCATTACTTGATTGGGCTCTGGGTTCTTTTGCAGTGTACTCGTACTATAAAGTTAAATCAAAATCTACTCCTTAATTATTTGGGTCAAAATATAACACCTTTAACAGTAGGACTAAAGGACTAGGACTAAATTAACACCAGACACAGGATAAAGTATAAAATTAACACTTCCTTTAATTAAGAAAAATAATATTTGTAAAATAACATAAAGGGCTAGTTCATTGTGTTAAAGTTTTGGAAAAATTTTTTAAAAATACAGATCTCACAATGTATCAAAAATTAGTTACTTGCTAATTGAGTCCTAAAGCCGGCATCGAAATGCACCTAAGTTGCAGACCTGTATCGATGCTTGTGTGCAAATTGACAAACTCCTGGTCACTTCAATCAGTGAGCAAAATAAAATAAAATAAAAGCAGAGTACCTTGTGTAAACGTGATAATCCCAGGAGATTTGTTCGGTCTGTTTCCGTCCCACATAGTCCTTATCTCCTTCTCTGATACAGTGATTTATCGCTCTAGGTTACAGCATGGCTCCTACGTCCTGTACAGGTGTGTGGCCCCCACCCGCTCCAAAACTTCTCAATCCCGATTGAAAACTGTGAAAACAGTGTCTTGTTGTCCAGTCCAGTAACAATACATTGTCAGCTCATAGTCTCACGTGGTCGTGAAATACAGCTAACAGTCATTTTTGCAAGGTTGTTTTTCTTTCAAGCTCCATTAAATTGTAATCAGAAGCACAGTCCACAAGCTTATTGTTAAAACTACACTGTCTTTCATCACCAATCACACATTTTGTACTTACAGGATTTCAAAAGGGAAGGGATAACTACACCCTTCCCTTTTGTCCCTGGTTCCTGTCTGTTTGGTGTCTGTGTCCTCTTGGTTTTCTTGAAAGTCCATCTGGGGTATCCAGTCTCTCAGAGATTTACGAATGTGTTCTTCTTCTTTACATTTACCTTCTGAGGTTGTGGGCACCTCTTGAGCTCTGTGATGAAGAGTCCTGATGACTCCAGCTTGTGCTGCGGAGGCTGTTGAGAATCAAACACAAATATTGATCTGTGTGTGTAGGCTTCTTATAAACTTCTACTTGGAGAGTCCTGTTCTCAAAAATAACCACTGCATAGTCTAAGAACGCCAGGCAGTTGTTTATGGCATCTTCACAGGTGAACTTGATGTTCTTGTCCACTGCGTTGATGTGTTCTGTGAAGACTTCTACTTCCTGGGTTCTGATTTTGACCCACGTGTCAACATATCTGAACCAGTGACTGGGCTGTGCACCTGGGAAAGAGACCAGAGCTCTGTTCTCCACTTCCTCCAGGTCCAGGTGAGCCACAATCGGAGAGACAAGTGATGCCATGGCATTGTCGTAAACCTTTTTTTCAAGACTGAGAACCTTCAGACATAAATGAGTTTAACCATAATCAAAAGGTAGTAAAGCTAAGAATTTACCACAAAGATCTAAATTTGCAAAACAGTTAAAAGTAACTGGATGAAAATATCAAACATAATCGAGTGAATGACTGTAATCTAGTCTCTTCTACAATGAGTAATATTTTAGATAAGTTAAGACAAAGTAAAAGACCACAAAGAAAAGTGCAGCTCCCATGTGTGAGTGATACAGTGAAAATTTATCAAAAAAAAATTCAAATCTCTAAATCTCTGTGCCTTTGACTGACAGCACTTGTCGACTGAAGGCTGTGCGTCTCAATGGAACTGCACAGTCACCTCGAGTAGAGGCTCTGGTCACTTGTCCTGTTTAATATTGTTATAGGAATATTTTATATCCTTATATTTAACCAGAGAGACACGGAGACCGATTATAATTTAACAAGCAATGGCCAAGTTTTAATCCTTGAAGGAGAAGCAAAGCAGCACAATATTACAGCGGAAGGTTTGCTTAAAGATGTAAACATGACATGGGATTATATACAACACAGTGACGCCCTTAGTGAGAGGCGTTCACAATGGTCCAGCTGCAGAAGTCCCGTGACAAGCCATGTCTCAGTCTAGTTATGTCTACTTCCTGCTTGGATTAGCACGAAATGATTATACGGGATATGTTTACAATCAAATGGGACTCCACAGAGTCATGCACTGATTCTTCAAAATCAAATTCATAAAAGTCCATAAATCAAAACACAGTGTCACTCCAAAATAAAGTAGAAAAATATGCCAGAGTTTAAGCTGGTCGCCCCATCGGACTCAAGATCTCTGGCCTGTCCCTGTCACAGAAATAAAAACAGATGGAGTGAGACATATGCACATTCTTAATGATTAAAACCAATTCTCTTAAGCATCATAACTTCAATGAACCATACGGCCCTTAGGACTGTAGTATGATCCGTCCTGGAGCTGTTGTCCCGTTGGTGAACATGCAAACGTTAACTTCCCTCAGATATCAAAGTGTTCATCTGAGGTCAAAGGACCACAGTCGTTGGGCAGGTGCATGTCCAGGAATGTTGACCCAGCAATGGCCACATCCATCAATCCCACCAACAAGCTCCAGATACATGGAAATCAACACAAACAAAAATTATAAGACATGGAAGTGCCACACAAGTACATCTCAATACAAATTTAAAATACCAGTCAATTTTCCAAATATTTTGTACCTATTCTGTAAAACCAGGTCAAAATCACTTACTCTATTCCAGAATCCTCTGCCAATTCTTCTGCAGAGTGTGAAGCTCTTACTTAAAAGCTTTAGTTGTGACCTGTGTTACTTTGGATGAAATCCTGTTGTAGATCTCACCTTTTCAGCTCAAAGCAGCTCAGTGCTTGTGTTCTGTCCAGTCCTTGAACCAGGTTTAATTCATTTCCAGTTTTAATTCACAGTTACAGCATCTCTCGTGCAATTCATAAACCTTTGTTGGTTATAAATCTAATTAATTTAATCCACATTTGCATAAATTCAATTCTAATTGAATTTTAGCCTTATATTCATTAAGGAAACCTCGAAGGACCCCCTCTTGTCGATGTAAATCTCAAATAAACCTGATGGAACTGCTGTTTAATATCTAAGGTGTGAGGTTCTACTCACGATGTTCTCCGTCACATTGTATGTGCACAAATAAACCAGGATCCTTTAAGGACACATGTTTACTGTCAGCAGGCAATGCTGGTCTAATGGTCTTACTTTCACAAAACCTCCAGACTTCTGCTCTGCACTGCACCTGTCCCTGATCTCTCAGTTTGTCAGGTTCAGAGTGATGTTACAGGACGTCCTGTCACTAGCCCTGCTCACAGGTGTACTCCAGGTGTAAACCAAGATGATTATAAGTTCAAAGAACCATGTTAATATTAGCTCTTACTTGTCAAACCCTCTCTTCTAAGCCGGTACCTTCTGTGGTTGGCTTCCATCAAACCAAAATACAAACAACCAAACGTTCTCTGACATTTTTAGACCCATAGAAAGTGCCCTTCAGGCTTTTGTCAAACGAAACCATACAAGCTCTTAAAATGATCAAACCATAAAAATGAAACACAGATAAACCCTGTTTCCACAGATATGGTCTGCTGGAAATCTAATTTAATCTGAAAGGTTCAATCAGATCAAACAGTGCTCCTCCAGAACGGTCATTCATGTCAACTTTCTTTCTTTCTTTCTTTTTATTTAAACTCTTTAACTGTATTAATACATCCCTACATTACTCTTTTACACACATCACCTCTTCACTTTAATACAGTTTAAATCTTCTTCTCCCTCTCTTTTTTGAGACCTGGGAAACCCATGGCTCAAAACAAAAAAAAAGAAATAAAAGAAAAAGAAATAAAATAAATCATAAAATGAAAGGCCAGTGCCATTGATCATTTTAAAATTTCAGTCTATCAATTATCGTTTCTAATTTGTCTTCTTTATGTTTTCCAAACAGCATCACTGTTGTTTCTGTTATATTTAAACTTAATTTTGTTCAGTTAAGTTTTAATTTTAGTTACCATTAGTTGTAGGTCTTTATCTGTAACTGTAAGTGTATCATCCACAATCATAGTAATATTTTATTCAGTTGATGCAAACATAAACAACTTTAAAATAGATCAGAACCAGTTTCTCATGATCTATCGTCACAGAACTTTTAGCCAAAGACTTTAAATTCTCAATCCAATTAGAAAATCTTCAAAATATTATTCAATCACTTAAAATTAATTCCTTAATAAAAACTCTTGGGTCAGACCTCCCTTGGGAGTTAACCTTAGCTGCTCAAACACCTCGTCTCTCTCTCCTCCAAAACTCCATCACCATGTGACTGTCGTTTAAAAGAAAGACTTTTCATAAAATTAACTAAGTTCTGTGTTAATTTCTCTGCATTTACCCTTTATAATAACGATTCTTCAGGGTTTGTTCAGTCTAGAATTGTTCCACACTGTCTTTGTAAAACTCAGTCTCAACACCAGGTGCTCAATAAATAAAACAAACCAGTTTGTTTTTGCATTTTTTTTTCCATATTAATCTTAACCGCAGCATATCTAAAATGTTTATTCATTCCTAATTTCACGTTTCCAACAATTTTGCATCAGACTCTACAAACAGAATTCCCTTCACTCAGTGTTAAACAGAAACATAAACCCATTAAGTGTAAAATCAACTCCACGTCTCTTCATTTATTCACATTCACCACCATTGAACTTAGTAATAGTTAGTAATGTTAATTTAAAACATGCAAAGATTAAACCTCTTAAAATTTTAATCTTTAGTTTCCAAAGATTTCACTCAGTGTTTTTCATAAACACCTCTAAAGTTCAACCAAAAATATTATTCAATTCTGTTCAAAAGGACAGACTCTTTGTGTTAGTCTCTAGTAATAATTATAATAATAATTCAAACGTTCCAACCTTTAAATCAGATTCATCAAAAAACTTTCTTTTTAAACCACTTCAAGCAGTGATCAAACCCAGTGAGCACTTTGTCTTATGCTCTTAAACTTTAACCATTTTTACAGTTTAACACTTTAACTTAAACTTTTCAAATAAACCACCTCCAATCCTTCAAGATTGTTTAGATAGTTTTAACTTAGATAAGTTTTCAATTCCCAGATTACAAATTTACCTTGCAGTTTAAAACTTTATTGTAAAGATGCCACTTATTTACATTGTAGTTTAAACTTTATTGTAAAGATGACCCTCGTCAGCATCTATTTTAGTGTTAGGTATTATACCTTTTTATTAGAAATTACCATTTCAAAAACCCATTGGTTATTATTTATTCTGTCTTCATTTCAGTTTCTCTAATTACTTAGACAATATTTTCTCAAATAATATTCAAACCTCAGTTGTCGTTTAGTTTTCTAATTCTGAAAACAACATGGTCGTACCAAAAAAAATTAAAGCAACTCCAGATGTAGACTATATTTGTTTCCACAGACGTGTCAGAAGGTCACATAGTTTTCCTAATTAAGTCTCATAAACTTTATTTACCATCAGTGCAATCTGTTTCTGTCACTGACATTTCCACTTTAACATTTTTAAACATTAAAACGTTTGTTTAATGCAAAGGCTCTCACACTTTCTGTTGAGCTAAAGCAAAAACAACGGAAAAAAACATAGTTCCAAAACCAAAACATTTCTTGCTCTTGACGTGAGCAAAGGAGGGTGCCTCGAAGGCCCGCTATCTTGTGTATTCCTTGTAAATCCAAACAGTGCTAGTCTTGAATTCCACTTTCTCTGCGCAATTCAACCTTAAGACGCATTTTTAAATTATTCTGATTACACAGTGACCATTTTCATACAGTGTTTTTGAACCATACTGATATTAAGGACCTCTATT
>JALDNG010000434.1:0-208580 GCA_024349245.1 Neodontobutis hainanensis | reverse complement strand
CTGATTTAAATTCATGAATTACAAAATTTTAGTAATTTTCTATTTCATATTAAAAGAATCTAAAGAGTATAAATATTTTATATATAAACGTACACAGGAAGCTGCAAAGATACAATGAAGCATAACCTCTAAAATAATAAAATTACATGGGTTATCGAATCTCTATGAACATTATCTAATTTTTGAATCTATATTGTTTGTTGGTTCTAACCCGTCATAGTTTTGAACAGTGATTAACTTTTCTGACAACTATTTCGATGGAATATGATAAATGTTATGCTTATAATTTTAAAAGTCAATATAAAAGGCCAGGCTAATTTTATGAATTAGTTCCTTCTTTACCATACTGTGCATTCCAAAAACCTTTAGAAGTGAAAAATAAAAACAACTTTTTGTAACCGATTGAAACGTATTGATAACAATCACTTCCATAATCTCCAAGTTAAGAATTTTCCCACATGAAAGTGTTTTAAAATTTTGTAAAACTTGACAAAGTGAATTTACAAGATCTATGTATTATTAAGATTTTCGTTGATTACTTACATTCAATGCACTTGATTTTACATCCTTATTAGCTGAGAGTTCTAAATTTACATCACATAGGTTTATATGTATACATACATACTATGAACTCTTCTGAAACATACGATCCATTTTGAGGTTGTGTTAAAGATCATCGACCTGACAAAATAAGGAAAATAACGATAAAAAATAAAATTATTCTTTAATTATGATTTAATACAGATAAATTTTATATAAACCTATAACTTTTAAATACATGAAGGAAGCTTGGAAATTTTAAACGGTTTGTAAATGCCAAAATTTTTTAATTCGTTTTGTTTTATAAAATGATAAATAATAATGATCAGTGTAAGTGAGATAAATTTGGGTACAGTTACCAACAATAACTACACACGCTCAGATGTTAGCGCCAAAATATATACGTTATTTTACATGAACTAAAACAAGCGCGCAAACACGATATTTTTATACCTAAACTTTGAAAATTTTTGAATAAATTTAACAACCTTAAATTTAAATTTTAAATACTGTAAAGATATGTTACATCAAGTATTTAATAGTTCTTCATTATGAATAGGATACGTATAAAGTGTATAAATTATTTCAGAATATTACCGAAAACTTGATTACATTTTAACAAATCTTAAAATTGTGTTAATACGTCTTCAGAATTTAAAACATTGAAAATTATCAAAAATACATACGAATCAAAAGATAATGTGATTAAAAAAGGAAATATTCGTCACTTTACGCTGTAATTTGCACTCTATAATTTCTAAGTTAACCATTCTTATTTTTATACATTTCCACAATGTTCATAATATCTATTGTTTTTCATAAGTATTTTCACCTGTTGAAGCAAATTTTTGGGCACTAATCCTCAGCAGATTTTATATCGATGTCGTAAAAAACTTATTTCGAAGAGTGTAGATTTTTTAAATTTTTTTAATCAAATATGAATCATATCAAAGAAAAGACAAATATCTACCGCATTCTAACTCAAACAACCATCCTAACAGGAAACCGAAAATGTTCATAAATATTACACGTTGATTAAAATTTTGACAGAGTTAAAATGTTTAAGAGCGCCAATAAAACCTAGTTTACAAAAAATACAAGATAAAAGATCATAATTGGATTCCATGATACTTTAGAAGTATTAAATTTTTGGATGATAGAAAATATACCCAACAATAAACTACTTAAGAAAAAAAGTTGTTATTACTCGCCACTTTTTTATTCAAACTAAGTTGGGCTGAGTATAAACAGACGAATATTCGTAAATATAAGGCATTTTGTGAGGCTAAAATTTTTTCATTAAAAAAATGTTTAGCATATTATCTCTTTGTTTTCAAATAAAACGTTTGGAAAAAGGAGGAGTCAAAGGGACAATAAAAAAAGACTGGATTATTTCATGGAAGATTTTCCGATTTCTCAGAATTTAATACGAAAGTACACGATAAGTATCGTGATAAGCCATTATTTTAAAATATCGATTTCGATGATATTTGATTTTAATAAATAACTGAGTTAATATATGTAAAGTGTATCATAAATTTTAAGATAGTGGCTTTGATAGTAATCTACCTTTGTTGGAACCAATTTAAGAGACATTTAACTCAACATTGGAATTAAGGGCACTCAACCGCGCTTATCCATGTTCTCTAAAAATGAAAAATGTTCTCTTTACGATGGCATCTAGAATCCTTTTATGGCACAAAAGCAGAAAGATATTTTTTGTATTTATTTATTTTAAGTAATTTTGTTTAACTGAAAATGCACGACATGCGCTGTGAATGTGTTTTAATGCATATATGAACTAACCAACGGGTTAATTACAAAAATCATGTAAAAGGACAAATACAAAAGATTATAAGATGGAAATCAGTTTATGAATACCTATATGTTATATAATAGTCATATTTGGCCAAAGATTACAGTTATTTTGTCTGAAGTGTCACTGATGAGTAAACCGGAGGATTTATAATTTATTTAAAAACAATATTATCTGACCTATAAATATAATTGAATAAAAAACCATCATAAAACATGTAATCACTATCAAATTAATAGTTATTCGTAACAACTAAAAGTTAATAAAAAAGTTTAAAACGTTCCGATATGAAAAATTATTTTGCTATCACCGAACGTAAGACTTATTCATCAAGAACTAGACAGTAAGCTATTTTAACATTGAAATTTAATAGTTACCAAGTGATCTGCAAGAATTCTGATTATTAGAAATTAGCGCGAGTAGAAGATAACTAGAAGCTTAGACAAAGATGAATCGCGCACACAGCATAATTATCACATGTATAACTTTTGTGTGAAAAAGTTCACGCTAGATTTACATTAAATTATCTATTAAAATTATTTATGGTAAAACTAATCCTTTTTTTTACAAATCTGATGCTGGAATGCATGACAGAGCATGCTTGCTTGAAACCGTGTTATTGACTTTGAGCATTCCTGAAAATCTTGAGGATTTCTAAGTAATTAAATAAAATTAACCCGTTTGATATCATGTTTTTTAGGGATTTATACTTGTTGAGAAGCTTTATTACGATCGTAGGAGGAATAATATTTAGCTTTCAAGAGACGAGGAGAGTTTTATAAGTTTACTCATTGATATTGAATCAATCTTCAGCTGTTCTATTAGCTGACCTGAATCCAGATTGGCAACGAGGTTAGAGATGATTACCGCAGTGTGTTCTTTGTTAAATTAATTAAAACCCTGGTTGTGGCTATACAGAACTGTTGTAGTGGTCAGTCGAGAATTCTCGTATAAGGAGTGGATAGCCCTCATCCGCAGTGAATTCATTTCAATCTTGTCTTCAGAGTCGTGTTGAATAATTATGTATAACCGTGAAAAAAGATGGCATTGTCGTGTGTATTTATGATTGTCGTCTAGTCTCGACAGGTCTTTGACAATGTCTAATTAAAAAAAGTGTCTTACCTTGAGATTTCAAGATGTCTACTGCAGTCGTTTGCCCGATCATGTAGTCAAAGGGAAGATCGGGAGAGTTTATAACGTCGAAAAAATACTTGTTTCTCAGCAAAGATGGAATCTTTTAATTCACTATAAGTCCTACCTGTGAGTTAAGGATCGCACTTGAATTGACGAGAATAACACTTTTTTCATGAGAAAAGGAAGATTTGTCTAAGGTCAGTTGAAGATCTGATTGATCATGACTCGATTTGCCACATCTGAACTCACCCGAGTCCCTAATTTCAATGACTTCTCGCGGAGTGCTGTCTGAGGAGAGTACCGTTGTCTGAATGTCGGATTGGGTGAGGATATGGTCGTCCTGGTAGTGTCCTTCGTTCATCTTCCGTTCGATCCCTTCGACGACAGTGTTCCATCGATGATATTTTTTTGCCACATATCCAAAGTCTTTTGAAAAAGGACTCATTAATGACTTTTTGTAAATTCTGTCAAGATTCACTGATGATTCTAGGTCATTGAATTAACACACCGTGGATAGTATCGTCGTTGATAAATGAGTCCTCTACGTATTCATTCGAGTTTGATAATTCGGTGTCGCTAGAAGCGGTATCGGCAACTTCTGCCTGTGTCAGTAAAACTTGCGGGCTATCATTTTAGCCTTCTTTGGGTTCTCAAGGGAATATTCATTGGATTCACTTGACTTTTCACGATGCTTTCGTTTCTTTGAAACAGGTTTTATAATAGATTCTTCAAATGGGGGATCAGGGTTATCTGAGTTCGCTTCGTTTACAACTACAACACAATCATTAACGTTTGACCCAATCACCGCTTCTTCGGTTTTTACCTTTGGGATTGAAATATTTGGATTCTCCGAATGAGGAGAAATCTTAAAATCGAAAAAACCTCCTCAAGATCTGAATCAGATGTTAGGAGTGAATGGATTCCTAAGGACCGACGAGGCTCCTGGTTAAGCGAAAGACGTCTCGGGTATACATCAGGACTATAACAAATTGGCTTAGGGATGTTAAATTTTGGGTTGCGGGTTAAAATCGAATGCTTAACGTGTGATTTAGTTGAGTGAAATATATCAGGTCGTCCAAGAATATGAAACACAGAAATGTCTATATTCTGCCTTTCAAGTGGTTTGAAAAAAGAGTTTGAACATACAGAGATATTTTCGGAATCGATTAGAACCTGGTCTGTCTCTGTCGGTCGGAGTCTTACAGAAATAGTAGATTTGACGCAAAATGGAGTAACGTCATGAGAAACTACTCTGTTTACTGGGAAAAAATTAATTTTTGACAGCTTGTTCGTAAGTGTGTTATTCATGGATTTAGATTTATTCTTGGCTTTTAAATATGTTGAATGCTCTATCCCCTCCATCATTAACACGATGATCTTTCCAGACTCCCTTCGACCGGTACGCCCCATCCTTTGAATCAGTCTGAGTGGTGAAGAGGAAACGTCGTAAAATATAATCAGATTCACTTCTCCAATATCTAGACCCTCCTCTCCTACAGAGGTTGAGACAAGCACGTTGAAATCTCCATTCCGAAATCTTTCGAGAGCTTCTAACTGGTCCTTTTGTCGAAGGCCGTTTGAATGCTTCGACTGAGCCTTCCCTACAAAAGGCATCACTTTCATGATTTCAGGGTAATGAGCCAAAACTAATATAATCTCATCTACACTGTCTCGATAATGGGAAAATACAATAACTCTGCCCGCATTCTGAGGATCGTCAGAAAAATGTTGGATTAATATATTTACAAGGCATTGAATCTTGGGGTGGGTCTCCTCGAATATCGGCTTTTTAAGTTTAATCTTAGATTCGGCGTTTGTGTTTAAATCTTCAAGCGTCTCGAAAAAAGTAGAATTTTGACGTAAATAGTTTAGGGCAATTGTTCTAGAGTAGTTATTAGATGAAATATCGAAAAGAGACCGCACAAATGCTAAAATCCCATAATAGTACAATCGTTCATAAGCCGTAAGTAGGAAATGGGTGGCATATAAAGAGGATGTCAGAGAAGCAAAGCGATCCTTGAAAATTATTAAAAAATACTGGTGTAAACCGATCTTTTTTGTTTTTAAACAAATTAATTATCACCATGAGTCGATAAGAGGACCAGGAATTAATTGATGGCTTTGAAAGTACGTCTGATTTATTCAAGTCGTTCAGAAGCTGGGAAATGACCTGATAGCACTAAAACGAGTACTTTTGCCATGCTTTCGACTAAATATTTAACATGATGATCGAAATTTAATACTATTTCGGTAATTTTTTTATTCTGAACATATTGTCGTACTTCCTCGTGATCTTCATCGTAGTGTTCAATTTGGCTAATCATCAAATTGTCTACAACTGCTTGTATTGCCTCTAGGTTTTCTCCAGGAGACGCCGTAAGTGCCAAAATTCGAAAATCCGTGTGCAGATTTTTGATGGCGCGAACGACCTGGCAAAATGAGTGATTTTTGGTGGCTCTGTGAGCTTCGTCGATAACTAGACATTTGATATCCTGGGGTAAACACAATCCAAGTGAAATATCATTCTGTAAAATCTGGGGGGTTAAAAAAAATATTTGAAATTTTTTATAAATAATTTCTCGTTTCGATGATGCTACGGCGCCAGTTGTACATGTGACACTTTCTGGGCGGAACCCTCCGATTGAAAGGCACGCGTTATATTGTTGATTCACAAGTGGCCGTGATGGCGCGATGAATACGATCTTTTTAGTGGGGAACCATCGGTGAAAATTCATCATGACAACCGAAGCAATGAATGTTTTACCCAATCCCGTGGAGACATACAAGAACATTCTTAAATAAACTCTGCTGAACAATCCTGAATTGGTAGGTTCTAATGGGATAATCAATGGGGTAGATATAAAAAAACTGAGATTTAAGATCCATTCCATTTTCATCCAAGTAGCGCTCATGTTTATTTTTTGAACTCTCAACACTGTTTCGATTGGAAGAAGTTCGACATTGTTGATCTTCCATATATTTTGTATGCTCAATTGTCGAGCGCTTATTATCGGATATAAATTTTGATCCCACCATGCTCGCGCAATTTAATAAAAACACACTTTTATGTGTTTGCATTTCCAACAATAAAAGTAAACGAAACATTAAATTATTTTAATATCCTTGAAAAGCTCAAAGTAAATATTTTGAAAAGTTTCCAAGATTTAGCGGTGAAAAATGCACATAGGTTTTTCCTTTGAAATATGTTAAGAGCGAAAATATGCGAATAGCCAAAAAATTTGAAACAAGTATATCTTTTGTTGTCGCTGTTACATTATATGGGAGTCTTCGCATCGATTCACCATTTTAATTTTAAACGGAGGTTAAAATCTCATTAACCGTCAATTCTAAATGACAACTGAAATTTAATTTGTCCTTAAGTTTAATTTCTTAAATTTTATGGTCTCAATACAATCGTATTTTTAGTTTCAGTGTTGGAAATAATTTCATAAAATTATCATAAGTTCAAAGATAATATGCCGTTAAAGTCATGCATTACAATTTTCGCTCTTTCAGGGTATTTCAAGAGTTTGAATATATCTTCGAAAATGCATACTCGATAAAATCTAAAGGATGTAAAATTTTTAAATATTGAATTAAACATTCTATTTTAAAACTTACTTATTACTGTTAGCAGTTAAATTATTATGAGAAAAAATGGTTTTTGAGTTAATTGCTACAATTTTCACGTTATACCATAAAATAGCTATGCCTTCTCTAGATTGTGTGTGCATCTACCATTTAATTATTTCACACAATAATTTAATAAAGTAAATAATTTGTAAAATAAAATATTCGGACATGCGCCTAGGAGTAATGGTGTTATATATCGAAAGTATGATACTCCTAAATGACATGTCTCCGTTGACAATGAGTATTACTCAGAATATATTTATTTTAGTATCCTCCTCATTAAATTATTTTTAATACTGCTTCTAAAATACGCGTTAAGCATAAAATCTTAGCAAACAACGTATAATTTACACTTTTTATTCAAGGTAAAATCATTTTAAAAGAGATGCCCTCATTCTGTGATCGAAATTTCAAAAATTTACATATATTTAAAATCAAATTTGGTAGATGTATTAAAATAAAAAATTTAGGATATATCTCAACAGTAAAATTTATATTTAAATAAAAATCGAAATCGCCATTATAATATCGTCAATTTTCGGTTAAAACACAACATAATCATGGGGGAATAATTCCATACGATAGGTTTTCTAATTCGACTCACTTTTTATGAGTAGATTATGCCATTGTTCATAGACCTTCAAGTTTCTAATTCAAGATTAAATTTTAGTATGTAAAATGTGTGTGTTAACTCGTAATCTAAAAATTAAATTAAATGCTGGTTTCGAACGTGCGTGGTCAGAAAGACGAGTTCGGGTTTGGTTAAATAAATAACATTTGTCGCGGTATCCTAAATTTCAACACAAATTTATTTCTTAGTTTAAAGAACGAATTTCAAACAACATTAAAAATCATGAAAACTTTGATTTTACATGTCTCAAAATTAAAAATAACTCGAAAAATTTATCTGTAATTATGTACGAATTATGAATCGTCATGGATTGAATTAAACTTTTCGTCGACAACGCTTTTTTACTAAATTACCGTAGATAATAAACCCGTGAGCAAAGATTCCATATTAATACGCACGCGCGTTATTTTTGAAGGATTTAAATTTTAATCTTTTCTAAAAGAACATTTTAATTCACCATTAATGTTATTTTTATCTTAAAAGGAAACTTTTCTTGAGTTAACCCATTCACTCTGGTTTCGTAAATATTACGATGCGTTTGAAAGAATTATATTTGTAAAATATTTAAATCTGATCAGCTATCTCTTTTAAACGCTTTGAAAATTAAATTACAAACGTGAAACCCTAAATTATGAAGAGGCAGATGTAATATTGCACAGTTATTAAAATAGGAATCCAATCTATCTATTCGGTCTGATTCGTGTTTCATTCGGTTATAAATTATTGTTTTTATTAATAAAACTGGATATACAACTTGATCGATCGGTTTTGAGACGATGCCATTTTCTTGAGTATAATTTGAAAAGATCTTTTGTTTTTTGACGTTAGAAGTGAAGATATTCAAAATAAATGATATTTTTGGATATAGAAGAAACTTTTGTGCAAGAGAACCAAAACGACACAATTGAGAATGAATTGATGGTTTGCGGTTTTATACAGGTTATCAAAGTAAGGCGCGATTTTAACGGTGCTTTTACATTGTAATCTGAGAGGTTGGACGATGGAAAGTGTTATATTAATTCAAAAATAACAAGAAATCCACAGGTATATATTATTTTAGACAATTGTAACATTCTATTTGATAAAAAAATAAATACAGATGAAAGTAGTTGAAGGTTTGAGAATTTATGTATTTTACTACCAATTATATTTCATGGATATTGATGGTGAGAGTAATTATCAGAAATAGCATTTAAATGCACTCTAGTGAATGAATATGACTACGGCCCATAAGTTTAGCTGTAAAAAATTAAACGGTGGATTTTTTAATTATCAATCCCCTATCTCAAAAATACTTTTCCAGGAACAACGCGAAACCATCTAGAAAGACCGCGAAAAGAGAGATACAGTATAAATGGCGTTCGGCGCAGGTCATTATTTTTTCTGACAGTAAATTTTAAATTAAAATCCTTCATGAGTTTTATAATATTTCTCAAAATCTAAATTTTTTAACAATTACAGACCTTTAGATATAAATAATTAGTGTCTGTATGCCATTTTGAAACTTTGAGTTTATTGGTCTCATGATTTTAATTATAATAAATAACAGATGAGCAAATATTAAGCAGAAATATAACCTTGAGGTGTTTCATAAATAACAAAACAATTAGTATTTAAAGTGCACGGGCAGAAACAACATTATCAAACTCCTCATAAAAACTAAGGTTTGTGAAATGGTCGGTTCAACGTTAAGTTAAAAAATATTTTCACATATTACAATGAAGTCTTTCAACTTAATCAGACTCAGGATTATGCCAGATTCATAAGTTCCTCGATGTTGATCAAAAGTGCCTTAAAACATCCTTGGTTTGTTATTTCTAAGTTTGGTATATTATTGGAATATATTAAAATGAGAATGAATTTAAAAATAATGTTTGAAGTAAAGCGCAAGTCAAATATGGCATAGATCCTGATTTTGACATTGAACTATAAATTTAAATGTCTTTTGATTGTCAAAAGCCATTCGAGAATTGAAACTGTGTAGGTGTGAACCCACTATTACTCTTCGACCAGCAAAAATGAATAACAATTACATAAAAAACTGTCGTATGTAAAATGATAAAAACACGAAATCAAAAACTTACTACAGCAGTTTAAAATCCAGATTTGGAAAACTTCGGGAAAAGTTCGAATCTTTGACTTACAAACCGTTAGAAAGGAAAAATATTTTTGGAAAAACAAGAAATGAACAGTCTCAGGTTTGATCTCTTGCAACCACCTTTGAAACTCAAAAATAACTTGTGTGGGAAGGAAAATACACTGTCATATTTTTATTAGGGCTTTTAAGGTTACATACTTTTTCTTTAAACGGGGCATGCGTGAATAAATATTGGGGTTTAATGTAACAAACTGAATTAAATACTTTTCTGGCGATTAAAAAGTATAATGAGGGAAAAAATTAATTCTGAATCTAAATTAAAGAAATTAAAAATTGTCTACAAAAAAGAATATTTTAAAATAGATAAGATCTGTCGGCTATTACCGCCAGAAAAATCAAATCGGATAAAAGTTCATAAGTTTTCTATACTTTCCTTTCGACACAAACATAAACTCCCAATGGAGACTTAAACGTTTTCAAATTTTTCGGTATTTGTCAAGTATTATACGATTAATTAGATTGTATCCCTGGTTAAGCCTTCTTGTTATAAATTATCGTTCGATTTTTCTTAAGTAAGTTTGCTTTTAAGCGGATTAAATTTTGAAACAGGATATTTATTATTTGATCATTTACATAAAATTTTGAGGCAAAAATTCTTGCGTTATGAAAACAAAGCGCTCGTAAGTACTCTGATAAATTTGGTCAAAACTTCATTGATAAATAAAAATCCTTAAGGTTTCAATTGAACAACTTGTGATGAGACATCCACTGGAATACCGTGGCGTATTTATAGGTCAGTTTGTTGATGTTTCGAAACTGAGACTTGATATTTTATTTTTCCATTTGAAAACCACTCAGGACTGATATATCAAACTTTCAATGTTTTCTAAACAAAATGATGATATACAACTGTTAGAAAAACTCATCTTTGATTCTATGAAATAAAAGTTTTTAACGTAACTTATTTTTTCAATTTAACATTCCATATTCTGATATATGAAGCTATTATTGCATCGAACAATAATATGCTGTTTTGTTTTGAGTCCATCTGATTTATTCATAAAATTATTCGGCTATTTAAAAAAAGCAAGGACACGAGGAAAAACATGGCGTTGAGTTAAATTGATAAAATCGGATCATGCGTATAAGAGACAACCTACGACAATTCGAGTTAAGAAGGAATATTAAGCAAGACGAACTTTTTGAAGTTCATCGTCTTAGGTAAAGTTAAAATCCTTTCAAGTGTTTAAATATACACCTTTTAAAGTTATGTAAAATTTCGACTCATGAGCATGCCTAATTTTGTTGGTTTTAAGATTTTTTCATTTTTCCGATCTATATAATTAGATGTTTTACTTCACAGATATGAAAGCTAATAAAGCTCCAGATAACTTTAAGACAGAAAATAAATCTTTCGTAGCGAGCCACTTTTAATGAAGGAAAAGAATTGCTATTGATTATAAATAAATACTGATTTGATGTATTTTTATTTTTATAACTACAAAAAATAAGGACTTATTTTTCGAAAACGTTTTCACATATTACAGTTTAATCTAAATTTATAATTTTATACAGTCGGGTTTTCACACTAAATTTGACATTTTACAACTTTTGATCGAACCAAGCTAGAGTCGTATCCAAATTGAAATGGAAAGAAATTGACTTTTTCAACTTCACAGAAATAATTTATTTTAGCGATTTCATAAAAAACACAAATGAGTAGAGTCAAAAAAATATGAAAGAGAGTTTATCAAAAATATCACAAAAAATATGTGATTAAATGCAGAATTTCTGCGCTTGAGTAAATAACCCATAATTGATGACGAAATCTATATATTTTACTCATCTTATGGACTAAAATCCTTAATATGATTGAATGATTTTTTAACTTGTCAAGTTCTAAAACTGTCAATAAAGTTATCAAAACTTTAATTTTTTTTAACATGGGCAAATTTAATTAAAATAATTAAAACTAATTTTCATTTAACTTGAAGTATCCATTCCATAAGGAGGTCACTTATTTTTAGATGCGCAGGTGTAGCATTAAATAATTTTTTTAGATTTTATGGTTCATGAGTTCAAAACCTTTTTACTTATGACTTTCGCAAAATGGAATATTGACAAAAGGTGCTTTATTCCCCCAATCGTTTAACATTTTGCTTGATGCTAAATATGATTTAATTTCCCTCACCGTTGATTAAAAGTTGATGAACATTTCTAAAACAACTTAAAAGATATTTAACGAAGTAATTTTTAAATTGTAAAAGCCACAATCTTCATTTATCTGTGAACAAAAAAGTTACAATGTCTAATTCAATTTAAAAATATTCTGTAAATAATATCAAAAAGTCGTTCATATGGTATCGGTAGAGTTTGTAATCTGACGAAAACTTAGTCCCTCAGAATTAAAATATATTTTCAGCAGAAGACGCTTATAACGAGGGAGTGTAATTGCCCATAATCTAAAAATAATTGATTTGCTAAAATAAAATAGGAGTCGCGGCAGTTGCAAATGATAATTAAGTCAGATTAAAAACCATTATTTCATTTGTGTAAGAATAAACATATGCTGAAATCAATTTCAACGACATGGAGTTTCAAATTTTACTAATACAGCCCTTTTCTGAGGGATTTGCTTTTAAAAGTCCATACAATCCACGTTGATATTTGTATGAGAAATCAGTCTCTCAAAATAACCTCACTTCTTGCTTAAGATAATGTTAGTTGAGCGTTACCGGCAGTAAAACATCGAAAATAACTTGAAATTTTCATATTTTTTTTTGATATTTCTAGTTAAATTATTAATATGATAAATAATCAAATTATTTACATGATGGAAAAAACTTCGCCACACTGTGAGAACTTGATAAATTCCTTGTCAATTATTTATAAGTAAACTTTATCAACTCTTGGGCATGCGCAGCAAACACCTTACCTGCTCGTGCTTAATTTAACAAAACCAATCAATTAAAAAGGTTTAAAATTTTTATTATCACACGCACAAAAACAAACTTGTACATAGAACATATTTTTAAGATCTAAGATATATCCGCTATTATTCGTCAGTTGTCGTCATACGTTATTTTTGAGTTGGATATCATCTATGATGGAAAACAGTTTAGATCACTTACCTTCAATGAAAGTGCTTGCAGGGCCAAGGGATTCTAAATTGTGGGTTGAAAGGCTAACCGAAGAATTTATGGCTCTAATAGAGGCAGGTTTGTTCACTAATTTAGTTATGCAAGTTGAACAAATCAAATGGTAAAGACTGGTTCACCATCGAATCCTCTCCAGATGGTTTAAAATGGTTTGGGAAATGCTGGTACTTTCACGATATGAAGAAATATGAATTCGAATATGAGTTTGAGGTTTCATTTATTGATAAAAAGTTACCCATCTCATACCCTTTAACTCCACCCGAAATTCTTATCCCATCATTAGACGGAAAAACTGCCAAAATGTACAGGTGTTTCCTTTTTATTATTCAGAGGTGGCGCCATTTGTATGACTGATCATTTTTATCCTTTATGGTCAAAGAACGTTCCGAAATTCGGTATACTACACGCCATGATTCTTGGAGTAATTAATAACTCTAAAACTAGTTAGCGCCATGGCTCGCAGTAGAAATCCCCGATTTGTGTTCAAAGAATCTTATTTGAAAATTATATTCCCTTTGTTAATCATTTTAGATGATTTGAGACTTTAGTATGATGAATTTCTGTGATATTAATCGAATTATACCAAATTTCTAATGTTTTTCTTTCGAATTCTTTTTATTTGATAATATTGTTTATATTTTACCCTTAGTAATAAATATTCGGGGGGTTTCTTTATAAGCGGTAATTAACATTTACCAGTTGAATCATATCAACTTTTAATGCTATATTAAGATAAAATTAGTCAGCCCTTTTTTTGAAATAGGGTTCGTAATTATTTATCCTTGTAATTTTTTCCTTCTTTTGTACCAAGAAAGTCAGTTTAAAGGGGTTGTGCCGATGTATATATCAATTATGCGCCTCGCGAAATTAAAGTAAAAGAATTTGGCACTTGTGAAACGCGTTTATAGGTGTGTAATGGATCTGTGGATTGGGTTAAAATGATCATAGGAATCTTCGAAATAATTTTCTTTTTCTATTTATATCGTGCGATTAATTTTATGTTAACTGTTTAAAATTAAAGAAATGTCTTACATACAGAGTTAACGATCTTTGTTTTTGTTAAGGAATTTAGTTAGACTCTCAATTTAATGTTTTCCCATTTAAAATTGTTATGTAAATTGGAACAAGCTTGCATGGTATTGATTATTCTGTTTAAAACATTCGTGTTATTTGGTCCCGAGCGACTAAAACTTAATAATTCTATTATAAATATACCACTATTGTGTTGTTTATTCTAAAAGGACATTAAAATTATCAAAGGTGCCATGATAATTTTATAATCGATTTTCAGTCGTGAATTTTCCCGCATAAGCATAAATGAGCACGAATTTATCTGAGAGTGCTCACAGATTTATTTAATCTGCGCACGATCAGAGTAACTCGTAAAGATGTTTAAATTTCTCCTATTTTGATAAGATTAAGACACAATATTAATTTATTTTAAGTCACATTATTACTTCAAGCTCATTCGTGGTTAAAAATTAAGTTGAATAAATTTTAAACAGTCGTGTAAAGTCTTGAAATAAGTAAACTATTTATTTTAAAATTTCTCATTCCCCTTCATTATAAAATGTTTTATACCATATAGAACATCACAAAAGCTATAAACCGTTTATCTTTGTTCAAATTGCCTTTCTTCTCTCCAGAAAAAAGTGAATATTTCTTTGCGCATGGGAGGTATACCAAAATCGATTTTTCTTTGAATAAAAATGGTAGTTAAAATAACGCATCCAAGCTTTCAAAACACTGTGAGATATTCTCTGTCACGAAACTCGTAAATACCTAAAATATTTCCATGAGTTCTGTTAAAAATACCCACAATATTTCTCCAAACCCTTACATAAATGAGAAAAGGACGAACTTATAATTTCTCAATTTTAGTGTTAATTCGTGAAAATAATGGTTTTTGAACTTTCTCATTGAAAACCAACGAATATTAGTCATAAAAAGCATTCATAAAAATGGAAAGTTTATATACCTTCCTTAATCAGAAAAACCATTGAAAAATTTAAGTTAATGTAAGACAATGAAATTAATTTGGATGTTTTTATCTGTTTTGGTCAATTAAACACCTCTCTTAAAATCTTGTACCATCACAAATCCTCATAAAGTAAGAGTCGAATTCACAAAAAATTGAATCACATTTTAGCCCTAAAATACATACCTTGACACTACTTTCTATATCTACTTCTTCAAACCACACTTTAAGGCCAACCTCCGGCATTTAAAAGGATAAAGTCATTTTGTGACATTTCGAGCAGTATGTGGGAAAAGTCAAAAAATGTTCAAGTACAAACCTGAAAATTAACATCAAAACTAAAGAGAATTTGAAATATGACAACTTTTTTGTTCCATAATATATAAACCACAAAATGGGAAAATAACGTTTTCACTGCTATAAACAAGTGGAACTTTTATCATAATCTACGAACGTCTTACAAAGTGAACAAACTCAAATGCTTTGAAAATTTTGATAACATTGATATAATTTATATGAAAACTGAATTCCACCTACATTCTGATACAATTAATAGTTTCGCATCACACCCGTTATAAATTTCTTGTACCATCATCGACTCGTATTTAGGCTAGTTTTAATATAGTTACATGCTAAGTGATGCGAAAGATAGCGGTCCAAGTTATTAATGATAAAACATAAATAAAACTTTTTACTTCTCAAAGTAACATTCAAATTTTCGGAAGACGGAAAAATTCGTTAAATCAATAGTTGTGACGAGGAAATACAAAAAATTATCGTTATAAATCTATCTTGAGTATTTTTTAAATTTACTCATGCGCCAACACTCTTGCTAAATTAACTAAAAGTGCACCAGCATACCCTCTTAAATTTACCAAGGGATATTTTTTAGTTAAAGTATTTTTGTATCCATATGATCCTAAATTAACACACAATAAGATCGAAAGTCAACAGAATCTTGAAATTAAACTAGTAAAACATGAAATATTAAGGAGATCATCCTTTGAGGGCGAATAATCTAAAACATTTTCCACGAATGCACCAATTTTGTGTTTAAAGGAGTATTTTAACTTCTGATGAATAAGAGTTAAACTAAGAGAGCTTCAACGCTTAAAAAGGAAAAATATGAATTTAAATCAAAAGTGATTTGATTAATTTTTCCTGTAAGATGATACCTCTCGCCTCTTTTGAGAGCTTCAAAAGAGTCAATATGCTTTCAATATTCCATAAAATGGAAGAGTGAATTATTTTTCAACAAATTTTAACAACTAATTTATTCAAGTAAAGTTTAAAAAAGGTTCACTTTAAAGATTATAATTTAGAAGAATAAATAATCATAAATTTGATATGCCAGCAAATCAAACGAAGTTGGTTTATGTTCCCGAGTTGGGAAAACTCGATAATTTAAAAATTAACCCGCTCAGTAACTCTCAACTTTAACAAGGTCAGGATCTCATCCAGCTATCTCGATAAGTGATCGATCATATGATTGTTTGGATTGTACACTGTCAAATTGTATTCAGATCTATACAGCTCCACGGATTCAAAGGAAAAGCTAAGATCATTGTAGACCAGCCTAATCTGTCACCGCCCAAGTAAATAATACGGGGTAATCTTTTTGACAAAAAGCATAATTTAGCCTCCTTGCGGAGGATAATTTACACCAAAATTGCTCAAAACGCGTATAACAAACACAAATGATCATAATCTAACCTAAAATCGATAATTTTAAATTGTTAACAGCTTATAAGTAACTTTTTAACAAACAATAAACTCCAACGCAGTTCGAGTTGACAACCGTCATTATCATTCAATGTAGATTGGGAAACACTGCTTTTATGAGAAGGTTAATTCGGTGGAGAAAGTAAGCTGTTTAATGTATGGATAATACTGAGAGACCTCTGCACTCATTATATCTTATAAATGTTCAAAACTAAGTTTTTCGTGGTTCTTTAATTCTCAGTCAGTTATAAAACGATACCTGGCTCATAGACATGTTTTGACAAACAGAGTCAATACTTTATTCTAAAATGCTGATAGATCCTGACAGTAGCTGGTATAAATGTACGTGATCCATTTATCAGTTTGAGTATATTCATTGTGTATGATGCTCAGAGGATAGCAGCTGGAAATTCTTGAATCATAGTTAAGCTGAACCCTCATTGCCTCTCTGTAGGTTCATGCTCTAGGCTGTGCTTATAAATCATTCGAAGACAGATTGTCATTGAATCTTAAAAATGGATTTTGACATATTATCTCCTAAAACCACAAATAAATCAGGTTATAAATTCTTAAGTTATTGCTAAAACGCTTCATTAATAAATGACTAAAAGTGCATGAAATTTATCTACATAAATTGACTGATAAAATATTTTGTTATTTTCAAATGCAGCTGCTTCATACATGAATGTTTTGAAGTATTTTAATCCATCTCATTTTTTAAAGCCCAGAGTATGAAAATGATATCACTTTAAGCACGCGAGTCTCAAAATAAGGTGAATATTCAAGACAAAGAAATATATTGTCCATACGTACTCTCTCAAGAAAAAAATGGATTTTATCAATCAGGTCATGCACTCTTGCCAACAACTTTCCTTTGCTATCAAAACGGATATCACATTTAAGGATTTAATCTTTTTGATTAATTTGAAACTTTGATAAGAATGCATTGACCTGTCGATGATATTATTTATTCTAACACACTAGAGTTACGGGTTCCACAACTAATTTCACCACCTATTCCAGGTTTTCGTTTATATTATCTTGAATTGACTCTGCTTATTGATTATACAATTATACGATTTGAATTAATCGTCTTCCATTACATCACCAGTCAACCCTATATTTCCAATCGTTGATCGAGGTCCATATGTTTTGACTTATATCAACAACTTCACATTCATCTCATTAACCAAAAACTCATTGAGAGTACAATAAATATCCTCACCTCATGGTACTTAGAAGTTGCATCATACCGAATAAACCCTCATAAAACCTGAACTAATGTGTTCCTTATTAATTTCCGAGAACTCAACTTACGAGTCAGTGCAAGACAAAAACTAGTTCCGTTCTTCAAATCACTTTTTTAACTGAGACAGAACATAACTCGAAATTAATTTAACACGTCGTGACATCGTTCACTGAGATTACTTGAGGTTCGAGACGTACTTATAAATGTTGGCCTTATTTACCAATCTGAAAAAAACTGTTTCTGCCTATTCCTGAAGAAATACTTTGACCATCTCACGTTAAGAAAGTGATTTTTTTCTCTAAAAATCAACCGATCTTCAACGAGGCTTCAGTTGCACAATTATTTTCTTTTGTTATTTTTCGAAATGAATATTTTTGACTGGGTCGACGTATTTAAGACTTTTCATAACGTCTTCTTGTATATTATTACAATATACCGAACTTTTTTAGAAGTCGCTGCGCATCGTTGTGTGATATCTATTTTATTAGTTTTATTCTTTATCGAAAGAGTAAAATGAGAAATCCTGTTTTTAAGATAATACTTTGTAATAATGAAGAAATATGAATTTTCTAACATTTAATAAAAAGCGGTTTTCTTCTATATATTTTACATTTCGTAAACCAGTTCACCCTTTTCCGCAAACATTTCTGTTTTTCACAAAAAAATTAAATTCAAAAAAAGTAAGTTCTTCATAAAATAGTTTCTTCAACTTTATACCTTTTCACAATCTTTCGGAAACCTAAGAACAAATATTTAGAGTAAACCATTTTTTAAAAATAGTTAATTTTGATGAATTCTTCATGTGGTTTCCATTATTCACATAAATTGACCTTTAATCTTTCTAACCAATAACAAGCGTTAACTTATTGAACCTTGGAAAGTGGCTAAAATTACATAAGCAGAACATTGTTCACTCAGAAGCTGTTCAATAAATGAAGTTGATCAGTTACCGTCATTCTTGGTCATATTTTCATATTTTGTTTATGACACGGTAAGGATTGGCAAACAAGCATTACTATTTTGCGGCAAGTTTAAGTTTTTGATCAAATCCTTGTTTACAAACAAAGATTGGTTGGAAATACTGAATCACCTATTTTGTGTGTAAATAATTATAATCGCCCCTTTAAGTAAGATTAAGTGCTATATGGGGGAGGGTTGAATGAAACAAACAACTAATTCACCAAATAGTTAAATGACTTATGCGTCCCCTTCAAAAAATTTTCTAATACATGAGATAACAAAAAATCTTGACAATTTTTCAAATTACATTCAGAGAAAGATCGATAAAATTTTAGACTAGACCATTTAGATCCAAGAACTACCAAACGACATTATGTTTCATCTTCATGCTTTTGCGAAATAATGAAAAATTATTATTTTTTGGTATTTACCTCTTATTTTTTGATTCTTTTAATAACTATAAAAGAGATGCCAATTATTAAATGCTAAAGATTATCCCTGTGGTATACATTTACCTTAATAATGACTATTAGTCAAAATGTAAAAAAATTATTTAAATCCTCCCTAGATGTTTAAATTTTCTTATTAATCTGATATATAAGCTTAGCACTCTTAAAAATGATTGAACGTTTTAAGAAGTATAATTTTCCGAAACCATATATTGATCAACGTTCTTGATTACGATAAATAATAAAATGAAAATGTCAAAACATATTTAACTATTAAATTTAATCCAAAATTAACTTTAAAAACAAAACTTAATATTTCAAAAGAATCTTCATCTCAGAACCATGAAAATTTAAAACTAAAAATTAATTAAATTGTAATAAACTTATAAATAAACATTTAATTTCATAATGGAACTGAATTTTAATTTAAATCTTTACAATTTAATTTTACACATCGTAAAAGATTTAAAAAGGGAAATATTAAATGATAAGAAAGGAAAAACGAACAAAAAGTAAATTTAGTAACACATCTAAGTGTTTTTCTCATCATTTAGAAAGTCATATATCATCTAATAATAGTTTTAAGTTATTTTGAAAATTTAATTCAAGATAAAAGTTTGAAATAATTAAAAGTAAATTTATTTTAGGATTTGAGTTATTTGATCTAAGATTCAAAATTTAAGAAAGAACTTCAGAAATTATTGTGAAAACATAATTAATCAGATTGGTCTGATGTCATAATTCTCAATAGAGTAAATAATTCACCACATTAAAATAAGGATACTTTATATGACACTTTTTTGAATTCTTTTCAGAATAATATAAATTCCAAAAATAAAAAATTACAGAGTCGATACTATAAGATTTATCATTTAAAATATTTTAAAATTTAATCTATTTAGTCATTTGTTTTTTATGCTTTTGCATTAATGTTTGATATATACACTCTGAAGCTGACACATTTCATAATAAATTACATTTTCTTTCACCTCAATTTGTTGGGTTTTGTGACACTTAATCAATTTTAAAAAATAAAATGAAAACGCTTAGAGAGAAATATTATCTGTCATGAGTGACATATTTAAATATTATCAGATAAGGTTAAATTGAAATCCTGAACTTTCAGGTCACCTTTGTGATTGACAGATAAAACCGTTAAAATGAATTTAGACAAATTTCTTACAAATTAACGGATTGCCCCCGCGAGTAATTTAGGACATAAATTATCTTTCAGATCAGATAAATATAACAATGAATAAAAATACCCTTTGGAATTTCGTCGATATGCAAGCCGTCTGGGTTACAAAAGCAAATTGGATTTGTGACGCATAGGTAGTATGCGAATAAGAAAATTCAACGGCGTTGCAAATTATATCAGGAAAACAAATGTCAAACTGGGAAAAATCAACAAAAAATGAAATCGTGGACCCTTGTTACTCTTTTCACAATCATGGTCATAAGGAGAAAATTTTGGCCAAATAAACTATAGATAAGATGATTGAAAAAATGGTAGAAATCTAAGAAACACCAACTGCTGTCATAGGGTCTGAAAGTACATATCTTGAATCAAGCATAGTCATGGCCATATCAAAAAATGTCTCTTTAGAGGACATCGCATAGGACGCGTCATAAGCTTCAGGCTGAATAATCGATATCTCCTTCTCAAACAGACATGAAATTCAATTATCCAGACGAATTTCAGAATATGATCAAATATACGTCCTGATCAGGGATTGATCTGTTGGTTATCATGGGCAATAACGAGCTTTTGGATAGACTATCAAGAGCTAAACTTTGGATAGCAGATGTAAAATTCAAAATGGTATCAAAGATATTTTTTCAATGATAAAGCATTTATTTCGATCTCTTGAAGAGTGTAAATCTATCCGCCATTTTCTGTCTTGTGCAAAAAAAGGCAAGAGCATTATACTATCGCATCATGGATGGAATTAGGAGAAGAGTTCCTTTGGCCGCACTCCAGAGAATACTTATTAATTTTGAGAGTGAAGCAATGAGTGCATTCAGAATAACATATCTTTCCGCAAATGTTTCGGGTTGTTATTTTCATCTCGTTTAAAGTATAATTAGAAAAGCGAACGAAATATGCATGAAAATTGACTCTGAGAATTATGACAGCTTACGAATGGCTGTTCGCTGCTTGCCTGCATAAGCTATGGTTCCTTAACCAGATTTTCTAAATAGTTTTCTGACATCAGCTGAAAAAATACTTGAACATGCTACTATCTCAAAAGCTTCTCTCTTATTTCGAAAATACATATATTCGAGGAAGATGGCGGGTAAGATAGTGAGAACTAGAGTCCTACAATCTCTCCGATAGAAGGGTAGAATAATTTTCATTCTGCATCTGAAGGAGTAATATGCCCAACGAACAATGTCGAAGGCTGGCATAACTCACTGCAGTCCCTTTTTCAATGTCACCATCCTACACCTGAGAAATTCCTGAAGGGACTCCAAAAAGATATTAAGATGCAACGAACAGCATTTTTACAGAGCATTTATGGTATTCAACCATCTGTACCAAAACGATACCAGGTACTGAAATAACGTGTGCAGAATGCATTCGCTCGATACTCCTCAGATGAAGTTCTTATTTAATTAAAGGTATTGAGAGTTTTCCACAAAAGTTAATAAATGTTTATCTAAACTTATGTGTTACTATTTTCTTAAAAAATTCTTTGAAATCTTTTTCAAGCTTATATAATGTTCAAAAATTTAACCGTTTAGTGTATATATGATTACGTTTCAAATGAGTAGATGTTGAGTGATTAAGTGTCTCTCCACATTAAATCTATCAGAGTATATTTTACGTATAGGAGGTTCGTTAAAAAGCTGTGCGCGTATTTATAAATTTATATGAATATGAAAGAGTTAGTAACAACATATATTTTATAATTTTTATCCTACACTTTTGTAATGTAGCATAGATCTGTCATTTTGGTTTAAGTATTTTTAACTTATGACAAAAAAAGTGAACTAAAAAATTTAGAATTTTCAAAATGTTCAAAGTTGAAATCGTGTTAGGCAAAATGTTATCTGGTAGGTTTTCACTTATTTTTCACATACTTGCGTGTTAAAAACTGGGAAAAAATCATTAATGTTATGTGGTTTGCAAGGGCATTTCTGCCATATTTAGAAATTTTTAAATTTATCATGTTTAAATCTCTTTTTGCTAAAATACACTGCCATCATTCTTGTCAGGTGTAATAAAAAACAATTCAATTTTGAAAGTTTGATTTTTTTATGAAGATAGTGTGAATTTTATGATTTAGGAATCGTACGGCAGCTGTTATCAAGTTAATGAGTCGTTTTTCATCTTAGAATAAATTTACATGTTTGAAGGATGCGAAATATATTATTGGATATAAATATATATTTTAAAACATTGAAAATTGTGACTCAAACGTATCATCTTTTCAATCCAATGGAAAATAGTATTTTATTTAAGAAAACCTATCTGAAAAAATGTACGAGCCGAAAGTAAATAAAATTATCATATGAAATGAAGAATAGGAGACGGATATCTTCGTAGTCATTCTTGACTTTAAAGTTGGATAACTTTGACAATTTAAGCCAAAATCATACATTCGATTTGAATATTTTTTAAATTGCAAAAAATATTAAAACATCTGTAATTTAAACCATGTTAATAATATCAAATTCTGTTAAATAAATGACCATTTAATTTCATGTTATATTATTTTTAAAATTTTATTTTATAATGAACCTAACTAATTTATTTTTCACGGTTGCACATCTTCACCGAGTTATGTAATATTTTAATAAATACCCAAAAAAATTTTCTTCAGAAATATGAATGATTTTTGAAAAGACGAATCTATGTCAGATCTAAGAGGATGTTTATTGGGGATACTATGATCAGGTGGAATAATGGAACTTGAATCAAAATATGGACATTAATGAAAGCATATAAATTATTTTAAGGTTGGTATTTAGGGTTCTGAATGTGAATAGATTTTGATGTTTTTGTACACCCATAATAGTTATCTTCTGAAAAAAATAAATTAAGGGATTTTTCATTTTTTGTTTATTAGTCAATAGCCCACGGACAAAAATATCATTTATAATTGTTCAGAAAACACATTATAAAATAAAGAATGTTATTTAAGAATATTTAAGAAAATATTTTCATTGAAATCTTACAGTCGTTGTAATGTCACGTTTCAGTAATAAGTCAACATTTAAACGTATTTTTCAACATGAACTAGACTCGATGATAGAAACGCTATCAGCCAAATAAAATAAGTTTATGTTTTCAATTAAACCCCAATATTACCAAAAATTAAGCGTGTCAGATGGTTATTTTTGTAAGTCTACCCTCGATTCCACCCGACATAGATTTGGCTAGCTTACAACTTCGAAGTATAGATTTTCGCCTTCAGAAATCCTAATTTTTACTTTTCACATCAGTATACCAGTTTTAACAATTTATTTGAAGCCCTTTATTGAATATTCATTTTGATATTTATTCATGTTATTCGCGTTATCTCTGGAAGGCATGTTTTAATTTTTCATTTGGGAAATTGTGGTGATTTTATTTTTTCTTTCTAAAACCAAATCGTTTAGCATATCAAAATTTAAACACTTCATCATGAATGTGATAGCATATCAATCATAAAATCGAATAATTTTTATAGTATTTCTTTATAATGTTGATGTTATAATTTAAGATTTGTTTTTTAATTCAAATAACTCGCTATAAATTTATCACGTTGGCGTTTTATATCCATGTTATATAACCAAAAAGTCCTCTCAGCTTACTTCGAAGGGATTTTTTAAAGTTTATGTGATTATTTCTTGTTTAATTAATTGAGAAATTTGATTTTATCAAATTATTAAATTCTAGATTTTATCTTGGCCAACGTGTCAACCAATATTTTGATTTGTAACTAATTCAAAAAATAACGTGCTCTATTTACGATAAAAAACGACGCAGATTCTTTTGAGCTATAAGTGGTTTTGAAGGAGTTCATCTTTCAAAAATTATTTCTTTCTTAGTTCCTGAATTGTTCCTTGACGTTTTGAATTGAAGTGAGATGTTATTTCATGGTAGTTATAATTCTTAAATGCCAAGTTTCTTTATACTTGATTAGTCATGTTGGGTTTTCTGTCATTTCAAAATATACTTACAATCAAATCTAAAATAACAAATGCTGCAGGAGTAATGTTGCTACATTGGGGAGAAAATAAGGTAAAATTTTAAGTGGATGCGTGTAATACACTACTTGGATAAGATAATATCAAGACATATCTGATCATAATTACCGGAAGTAAGGGTGGGTGGTTTAGGCGCTGAAAAACCAAAACATACAAAATAACCACATATAAAAAAGTAAACATACTATTGCTTGATTCAAAAGACTCGAGGATAGGTTTATCTCAACCTTGCTCTTCAGATAAATTGAATTTAATTGCATATAGAATTAATTTATTTCGATTTTTTAAACGTAAACACATGCATTTCATGTAGACTTCATTTTCAAATATCACTAAAATTTTAATTTAATTTTTTCACGAGTGATATAAAAAGAGGAGACTTTGCTTAGAGCTTAAAATATTTTAAATCAAAAATTGTTCAGTAGATCTCTGTGCTCTGAATGACTGATATGAGATGACCGTCATCCACTCCTTCATTATATCGTGATATTATTATTTTTCAAAATTAGTATTATATATTGATTAATCCGGACATGTAAAATATAGATACATTATTTCAAAAAATTATCAACAGTCATTTTGAAGTCATTGAGACTAGGACTTTTCTAATCATCAGATTATTTATTCATTCATAATAAACATTATTAAAATGAAGTATTTATGTTGATTATTTTGTACGTTGATATAATTTCACAACGAGAGAGGATTCCTTCCTTGCAAATAGATGCGGCTTGGATTAAGTTTCTCTTAAATGACGAAGAGATGGGGAGAATTTTAGTGAGTGAAAGTTATTCAACGACATTAATAGTATTTACAATTCGAAATAGGTGACGAATGGGAGTATAGACACCATTAGAGCTCAACATAAGGACGTATTTGCAGGTAAAATTAGTCTGAAATATGCCCTGGGAGTTTTTCATAATCCAAGCACAACGAAAAAATGAGGATTTGTGGTTCCATTGTTTCCCTTTTAGATTTCACGAGTTTTATAAATAGTGGTTAAAAATCGAAACTTGTGATATAAACAAAAATGGAGTTTATTTTCTTAAGGGGCATAAAAAATTTTAAAATTTTGTCAAATTATAATTCTAAAAATATGTTAACTACTTCCTTGGTTAGATTATAACATGCCTGGACATTGATTAAACATCGATTCGTAAGTATAAGAACAAACGATATATCTACATGTACTTTATATTTAATCGTAGACAATGTAGAATTTTAATAGCTCTAGAGTTGTTGATCAAACAATCTTAAAATATCATCCATGTGAATTTTCTATTCTTATTTTATTTATTCGTACAGTCAAAAGATATATTTATTTTTCAACATTATATCTGAGTTTTTAATTTTTCTAAATTTGTATAATGCGTCATACATTTAAACAGGGGTTCACAGTTAGAATTAATTTTGCCGATTGTAGCATAATGACAAAAGTTAAAATCAAAATCTGGATGTCTTTAATCAGCAATACCTGATGAAATTACTTTTTAAACCATAAAATTATGAAAAATAATTTTAATAATTGTTAAACATTAAAATTATTTATTAAATGCAAATCATATGAAAAACATTAAAAACGTAGTGTTAATAAATTCCCAAATTTCTTCAGCGAAAAATTTCTATTAGTAAAAATTATTATGTTTGAACTATTTATAAAAAAAAATCACGATTTTTATTCAGATTCTGATATATTTTAACGGTTGAAAAGTGTAATTTTCAACTTTTTAACATTTACAAAAAAAAAGATAAAAGATTTTTTATCTTTAATTTAAGGATAAAAATAACATAGGATTTTAAAATATCAAGCGTACTGTATGACTTGAGAGAAATTATTATTATTGGAGTATTTTCAAATACATTTAACACATACGTTAAAGTTTTACCTGCATAAAATTTTCGTAAGTAATTCTTAAACATGTTTTAAAGTGTATATAAAGATATTTGATTCCTTTAAGAGTTAAAGTTAAGTTATACTGTTTTAGTTTTCACCATATGTAAAAATTTAACAAATAAACTGTCTTTTATATTTTTTTGATTTTTATTTCAGAGATTATAAGTAAAAAATTTGTGATTAATTTATTAAACAGTTAAATTTATGAAAAAATTTAGAATTATGAAAATAGGAGTTTATTTTGAGTGTAAAATATTAAAATAATTATATTTACTAAATTAACAGTGCTATTTTATATAAAAGAGATATTTATCGTAATTATTTAAAATATAATTTTCTATCAACAAATTTATTGAAGTTATTTTTGATATAATTTATAAAAATATATCAAAATGAGTTAAATGTTAATTTGAGTTTGTGAATTGTAAGATGATTTAAGTAGTTTTAAAATAAAATTCTGTCAACAAATGAGTGTTTATTTTAACTCATAATCTCATCAAAATACAAGATTAAAAATTCAAGATGTTCTAAATATCCATAAAACCTCATGATAAAATAAAGATGGTGAACTCTTTGAAAATATTTAAAGTTTAACAATATTTATGTTAAATAATAATTACCTGAAACACGTAAAATATTATCAATAAAAATAAATTTTCCATAAATATAAATATATTACTTGTAGAACATAAGAACCATCATTTGAATGAAAATTATGATTTAAATATTTTCATGAATAACCTTGAATAAAAGTAAAATTTAGCTATCTAAATTATCTTGTGCATGCTTAAAAATGACTATAATAACTAAATTTAAAAAAATCGACAAAATAAATTTTTCGATTTTGAAAGTAGATTGTTTTAAATTTATATTTTAAAGTTTAAATAATTTATAATCACTTCGAATAAAATTAATCAAAATTTTTAACGAGACCGAAAGATATAATGCCCGATTTTATGCTTATTCTTTGATATATCACAATTTAATTGCAATATTTTTTGGTCAAAAAACTAAATTTCTAATATCTTTTCTGTCTTATTCACTTTAATATTATATTGAGGATAAAAATACGACAAATGTTCACTGGGAGTGACCTATGAATTTAGATTATATATTATGTACTCTATAGATCAACGAAAAAGACTGATATTTAAGAGTCAAAATACTCATGACTTACATAGACAATGAAAGAAAACGCTTTATCAAAAAGAGATTTTTCTCATAAGAAAAAGAGGAATGTTTTAATAATAGAGACATAAACAAGTTGTGATGATTGACTTGCCTGATTCTGTTAAAAACTAAATAAAAAGCGTTGAAAGGCTCATATTCACGTTACCAGTTATTAAACTCATATCAAGCCTCTTTCAACGATATCCAGATGAGAAAACACATTCTGCTCAATCAGTGAAAATTTGAATAATTATAAAGGTAATATATTTAAAATAATAAACGATAACTATTTTTTGAACTTTAAAAGCAAAAATTTTCATTCATGGTCTAAGAACGTTATTACACTGCAAATATTTAATTTAAACAAACGTAAATTTTTAATACCTTTTTGAAATTTAAAGTTAAGTTAAAAAATTTTAAAACAAAATTTTATAAATAATTCGGAAATTTCATGTATCTATGAAGAAAACTTTTAGAATTGTTATTATCATGGATAATATTTGAAAAAAATGAATTTTTTGATGTAGTGTTAGATTTGACATTATAACAAGTCGTAATGAATGTAGATATAACTCTATTCAACAATTTTTGTTTGTTTCAATGATAAAAGTATGACAAATTTCAGGTAATTTGTTAAAAATTTTATTGGAAAGAAATTTGTGGAAAAATACATAAAATTATTAATTTTATCAATGAAAATATATTTAGGCAAAGGATGAGAATAATATCAGGGCAATAATTGTTTTAATTGAATTTATTTTTTATTTATAACTTTAAAATCAATTTAAAGCATTTTGTGAAATTCTTTGATGAGAGATTTGAATGAAAAAAATATTTACAAATCATAAAACTGAATTAGTATATTTATAAAATTGAATGATCAAAATTAATAGATTTAGATATATTTCAGTAACGGCCTTTAAATATTGACAAATTTTCTGATAAGATAGTTAAATTTAATTTATATTATTTTTTTGAGCATTTATAAAAATTTAATAAGCTTAAAAAAGGTGTATAAATCATATTTTCTGTCAGCATAAAATAAGATTCATGTATTTATTCTTGGTTTAGATGATTGAAAATGGTTAAGATGAAAACCTAGATCATTCACAAATCACAAAAAAATTTTCATCATATATTCCTGCGATTTTGCTAATATTATTTTTGTCGAGTTATTTTTGAAAGTTAACAACGATCGTCGCGATTACAACATAAGATTTTTATTTATTACATCTTTGAAGAAATAAAAAATTGATTAAATTAATGGAAATCTAAAATAAAGATTATGAGATTGTTATCTTAAAATTGGCATGGACTATAGATTAATGACTTAGATTAGTCTCAGAGATATATTTATATTTGATAAATCAAAAAACTATAAACCTAAAGTAAAAATAATCAATATAAAATTTAAATGTTTAAATATCTTGATAGTTTAACATTATGTTCGTTAACATGCTATGAATACCATTATTTTCAAAAATAATTCATTTTATCTAACAGTATAAATATAGAGGACTAATTTGAACATGTAAAAAATATGAATTCTGATGGTTAAAATGTTTATCACCATGAATTAATGGATAGAGATTAAATTTATTCAAAAATGTATTTTTTAGTTTATTATAAAGGAATGATAGATTATGTTAAATTGATTTTAACTTAATAGACATATGTTTTAGCTTATGTTTAGTTACTGTTATTTAATTACATTGACCTGATTATATACATAATAAAATTTAATTCTGACAATTTGAAAAATCAATTGTGATTTAAAATATTCAATCTAATAAATTGGCCTTGGATTAAATATTACTGTTTATTTTGAATATCTACCACAATTAATTTGTTTTAAAATGTGAAGATTAGCAAAAAAGTATTTAATTTTTTAAATAAATATATTTTAGCAGAGTGAGGGAAATTTTTCAGATTTATTTTCGAATTTAGTGTGCTTGTACCTTCACTATCAAATAAAACCTTACTAAATTTGTTTTAGACGTTCATTGATTCTTCTAAGTTGTCTCGAAGTCAAATTTCTTTGGTATAAAACAGTGTCAAAGATAAACTAACTTACAATATCTCTATGCTATCTCTCCATTGTTAACCTTAAAACTGCTGATTCGTTTCTTTTTGAATCTCATGAAATTATCATAATAAATATCTTATAATCTTTCAAAGACATCTTGTAGAATTTAATCTAATGAGAAGTCTGTGATTTATAATATTCTCGAAATTATGAAAATAAGAGATACTGTTTATTTCTGTTTTGAATTATTTAAATTTTAAACATTTTAAAAGTGAATGGAAATTTATTAATTAAAATATTGATAACACACCCAGCTTAAAAAAATTGGATTTGTGAGTTTTAAATATTTGGTTTGTAAAATTAATATTTCGAAATTTAAGGAAATATGAAAACGATCCTCACATATCTTCTTTTAATTGTTATCGTTAGAATTGTTTGCTGTTTATTTAACATAGGTTTTGTTGAAACGTTTTGCACTGATATGGGTAGAGTCAATAGATATTAAGCCTCACGAATACTCTTTCGATCTTACACTCAAACCATTCCGCTATGTAAATGAAGGTTTTAAACGTTTTATGGGACCAGTGATGGAATTCAATAATATATCATACAAAAATAATATAATTGCTGACATATCAAATAATTCATTTTTTCACCAGTTCGAAGATAGCGAGGAAGTAAAAATTTATTATAAACAGATTAAACTTTGGTTTGATATTTTTGAAAATAAAACCATAAAAACTCATGAATTTTTTGCAACATTGAATCGTCTCTATGATTGTGAAAGATTAAGCAATAGATTTGATCATAAAATATACATATTCTCAAAGCCTCCTGTTGCCAGAATAAAGAAAACAATGGTTGCGAAGATAAAACTGTTTCATCCCAATTTTGTCCAAAAATATTTAATCTTCATCCATATGTATGTTAAACGAGAAAATCAAATCAAAATTACTTTCTTAATACCACTTTTAAGATCAATAATAATTTAAAATATAATTTGATCAATTCGCGAAAACATATTATTTATGTATCTATTTTAAATTATCATATTATTATTCACATAAAATAATTATATTCTAGCTTTATCCCATTAAATATTTACTGGTCTTGATTTTTCACGTCAAATCTGACTTGGATAAAAATATATCCGTTAAAATATTTCGCACATGTAGAAGTTTATCTGAGATCGAAATTCCAACAACAATCACCAATAAGACAATGAAATTCGTGATTCCTTTATTTTACATGGACGTAAGAAATTTTAATCACAGAATATATATTTGAAAAAAGGAAATAAACCTTATATTATATTAAATAATAGAAGTAACTCACTTTTTAATTTACTAAAATTTGAAGAAAATCAGGTATTTTTAAAATATAGAATCAAAGAATTTCAAAACAAAATAAAAGTTAATTTTATTCTTCCATTTAGAACTGTCAAAAAGTTACGATACATGCCTTTTATCGTTCTTTAGAATATTTTCATAACAGAAAATTTATTTATTACTTTTGCTGCGATGATATTTACAGTGAGATATCATGCAAATTCGGATTTCAGATATCGCAAAAAATAGGATATACTAATGGATATTACATGACATTCACATGTAATATTCCATTCCCATCTAATGTATGTTTATAAAATACACAGAATATAACATTTCATATATATCGCCTAAGGAGAGAATACTATGGTTTGTTTGAAAATCCAAAAATAAATAAAATGGAGTTAAACTCTTCCATTCATAGTTTGGATGAAAATACAAAATTGTTTTGTGATTTTAACGGATGCTGGAGTCTACTTCCAAGCATAGAAGAGAATGTAAAATATAATACTTGTGATTTCAGAATATCATCAATACCGATATTACTCTATCTTTGAACTTTATAGGATCAAAAACATTTAATTTTGCGGCTTTATGTGTTTTAGTATCTAGAAATAATAAATGTGATATCAAGGAAATAAATATCGAAAATAATAATTCTACGTTTATATATAAATTTCTAAATTATAGTAAAAGGTAGCAATATTATTAACTCTAGGTTTTTCCAATGTATGTACAGATAGAAAATGTCGTGTTCGCTAGAATAGTATCCTTAATCTACTGTGATTGGTTTGATTTTTATGAAGAATCAACTCAAATCACAATTAGAGTTTCAGTTTTATCCAGCTATTGTTCGACTCGAGGTAATTTTTAATTTTATTGATCATCTTTATATATCTTTAAAATGTTTTTTATGATAAATAATATCAATGAAACGTTTTAATTTTAGAAAAGAATACTTCAAGAGAATTTTTAGATGAAAAAAGTTCGAAAAATCGTTCTATAATACTTTCAATGTCTGATAATAACAATCATATGTAAGATAAATTTATGAAAGATCTCTAAAAATGATCCCTCTATTAGTTTTGCTTGGATCATATATCATTATTATGGTTTTCATGATCAAAATGTGGAAAAAAAAATATTATACGCTTCAAACAAAAACAAAGAAATACTTTCAATAGAACTTAAAAAATTCTCAAAACGCATTAAAATATAAAAATATAGCTTAGATTTATAAATCTAATTCTTGATTATGAGATTTAAATTTGTTAGTTTTTATATACTCTTCGTCCAGCCAACATCTTTTAAAAGGGATTTTTTTAAATTATAACAAAAGTATTGGGATAATTATATATTTTTTATAGTATCCATATTGTTTGAAATATTTTGATCAAATTAATATTTAAAATTAAATATATATAAAATTGAAATGATTAAATCTATTTTCATGTGTATTTTAAGAATTATGTATCCAAAAATGAAATATCATTGATTTTAAGAATAATCTATTTTCGTTTTGTTTTTTTCATATATAAATCAAGAATTTTTTATTAATTGTCATATTTAACACGATTATGATAATTAATGTTTTGAAAATAAAATTAAAATATAAAAGACTTAACAAATGAGATATAATGAATATAATTGGCTGAAATTTCAATCTATTTGTTTTGAAATAAAGTTAAAAATCAAAAACAACAATAAATAAGAATTTTTATTAAAAACCATATTCATATGCTGTCATATACAGCTGAAATAATTGACAATACATCGATAAAACCACATTAGAGATTTGATTGAATAGTTTATTTGAAATTTTATCAAACATCAATTTTTAAAATATTTTTATAAATAGGATTTCAAGTGATAACATCGTTAATCTCTGATCAAAATAAAATAAAAATTTACAGAAATTATACATATTGCTACAATTTATTTTTTTCAGAACAATAAAAATAATTGAACAAACTACATATCTACTTATTATTTTTGTTTTAATAATCTGTTTGCTCAAACGATAATTGAGGCATTTTTTTTCAGTTTTATATTTAAAATATAGGTTTAAATTGGAAAATTTAAAATTGTTTAATCCCATTTTTGAATTCAAAATATATATTTTGGTTGTGTTATATTCTTAAATCAAAGATTATTCAGATCATTATTTGATAAAAATAACAGAATCTAGAATATATTTTTAAGTATTTTAGCATATTTTAAAACTTCATACAATGTTATTTTTCAAGTTTATATCAAAGTTTATGTAAAATCAAGCATCTACTTTAATTTAATTTTGGATTGATATTTCGTTCAAGTACCTTTTGAGATAAATATTAATCATCCTTTCGCAACAAGAAACATAGTTCTTATTGGTCCGTGCATCAAAAGGTTGACAGATATAATTTATCTTACTTATATTACCGTATTTATTCTTCTCCTTACAAGTTTTAAAATTATGTTTTGATCAGAAAACACTTTATCTCGTAAAATGTAAAAAATTTTTATAACTTACAACGAAGTATATTTTAAGCATAATCTAATCTCCAATTGTAATTCAAAAAGTATAATATGAAAGATATAAATTCAATAATTTATTTTTATTGCTCTCAGAGATCGATTTTTAAATTTAATTCGTAATTTAAAACAAATTAATGATAATATTTTCATATAAAAACATAATCTGTTTTTGATATTTATATTGAATGGTAAAATAATTTCATATTAATAAATTAAATAAATATATAAGCTCTAAATAATAATCGTTGACATAAAGTCATGATTTCTAATCATAAATATTTGGACAATAAAATGCAGAAAAATAATTTTTTATTTTTTCATCTATTTCCTTTTTAGATATAAAGGTTTAATATAAAAAAACTTAATTGTTGTATCATCATCGAGTAAAAATTTGCGATGCGGATTTAATAGTTGAAATTTTATGATCAATAAATAACTATTATATCTTTAAGAAAATCCATAAGATATCAAATTGCGAATAATCAACTGAAAATCGATTTATTCAAGAATGTTAAACGGAACATTAAAGTGTTTAATATTTAATTTGGATTGCGTCTTAAAAAGTTATATAGTTATATTTTCCTATTATTCTCAATTTTACCTACCAATACAGCTCTCCCAACATCCTAAAATTTTCAGATACTATTTGAGGTTAGAATCTGTCTATTTAAAATTGTGTAAATTCGATTGGTTGATTCACACCACAATTTGCAGGTTTTTACTGGTAAATATCGATGCTTTCAATACGTGCGCAAGAATCAATCTGTTAAACTTTGCGACCTTAACATAAATATTTGAAAGAGTTTTCAAAAGTTCAGTGCAACGGTGGCGAGTTCGAATTCACATGCAAAAAACAAACTGACATTTTAATAAATGATGTTCTGAATCGAGAAGATTTATATCATATGAGTTTGTCGGTACAGAGGAGAATTAAAAAAAATTATCTCAGCAGATGTGAAAACTTACAAACCGTATTTTTTCAAAGATGATTCTGTGTAATCTAGTCTAGAACATCAAGAAGAGAGCCATGTACTTGTTCAGTGACGAAGTGTGGAGATCTTCGAGTAGAGCGGTCCTTATTCCCAAAAGTACCCATTGTAGCTTATCTCTCAAATAAGGAACATTGAGTATGGCTATTAATGGGATATTTTAGGCGTCGAAGAAATAGTTCCATGAGGCCGTTTACATGACAATGGTATGCTATGTTTAGGTGAAGATTTGAATCTTGAAGATTTTTCATGGTATATTGATAATATCTGAAGTGAACTGTGCTCCACGATGGGGATAAACATTGAGAGGTTCTCCAAAGAGCAATACCTAATTCTTGAGAATTGATGTGAACAGTCTTTTCCCAAATTGTCCTTAATATGTAGGGCCTCCGCACAGTATTTGAATGTATCTATGATTGTGAATATATGGTTAAACCTGTAAGAAAAAGGAAGATTACCAACTACATCGACGTGCAAATGATCAAAATCTTCGTAAGACATATCAATTTTTTCTAAAGAGACATATGCGTGCCTTCGAATCTTTGAAGTGTGATAGGATAAACTATGAAGGATTTCATTAATAAAAGTCTTTGTGAATAATATCAAACAAATTTGCACAAATCAGTTTTCATGTAACATCGATCAAAGGGTGGGAGAAAGAATGAATTATTTATCTACCTTCTTTTCAGGATTTGGTTGGGAAGACTGCCTATTTCTATAATGGATGTTTAGAAGATTATTGTATTGTTTGATTTTACAATTTTTAACTTCTCAAGGAACAAACAGGGTATCTTCAGTTTTTATTATGTCTAACCAACATTGATTCTTAGTGCTTCTGTCATTTTTGATAATCCAATCAAAAACTAATGCCTTGATAGATTTCATTTGATTTGTAAATTCACAGCAGCAGCAGTATTAACATTGTTCTGAATGTTTCCAATGTATTTGTTAAATACTCTCTAATCGAAGACAGGTGCAGCTTTTTTAGAGCTGAGAAGGAATCTTACGATATTTAAAGGACGAAACTTAACATCTTGCTGATTGTTGAACTTTAACGTCTCTTCACTCAAATTAATCACAGAAGTGCTTTTATGCAAGATATATTGCGATACATTATCGATCGAATGTGATTTATTTTCTTTCGGTAAGCTCAACTCTCGACTCTAAAATCTGAGATGTATTCAAATAAAATCGCTTAACTATTTGATAGTGCTAAGATAGCTGATGATGATTCAAAATTTTTGTTTCAGCGAGTGCGTATTTCAACTCATTGAATACTTTTTATCATATCGGCCTTGGCCAAATCAGATTTTAGAGTCGAGAGTTGAGCTTACCGAAAATAAATCATTCGATCGATAATATCTCACTGTTTATCTTTCATGAAAGCACTTCTGTGATTAATTTTAGTGAAGAGACGTTAAAGTTCAACATACAGCAAGATGTTAAGTTTCACCCTTAAAACATCGCATGATTCATTGTCAGCTCGAAAGAAGCTGAACCTGTCTTGGATTAGCGAGTAAAAAATTAACATTGGAAACATTCAGAGCAATGTTAATACTTTTGCTGCTGTGAATTTACAAATCAAACATGAAATCTATCAAGGTAATTAGTTTTTGATTAGAATTATCATAAATGACAGAAGCACTTAAAATCAAAGTTGGTTTGACATAATATAAACTGACGATAACCTGTATGTGCCTTGAGATGTTAAAAATTGTAGAATCTAACAACACAATAATGTTCTAAGCATCAATGATAGAAAAAAGGCAGTCTATCTGACCAAATCCTGAAAATAAGGTATATAAATAATTCATTCTCTATCCCACTCTTTGATCGATGTAACATGATATTTGATTTGTGCAAATTTATTTGATATTATTCAAAAATATTGAAAAAAATTGACTTGCTCAAGGTTTGACATGTCACGCTTCAAAGATTCGAATGCACGCAAAAGCATCTATTTATAAAATTGATGTGTCGTACGAAGATTTTCATCATTTGTATTTCGATGTAGTTTGTACTCAACATATTTCTTATAGGTTTAAACATATATATGCGCAGTTTAGATAGATTTAAACGTTGTGCGGAGGCCCTACATATTAAGGACAATTTGGATAAAATATGCTTACATCATTGTTTAATAATTAGATAATGCTCTTTGGAGAACCTCTCGATGTTTCTTCAGATCATGGAGCACGATTCCCTTCAGATATAAATAATAGACCGCGAAAAATCTTCATGATTCAAATTCTAAACCTAACGAAAGCATACCAATTGTCATGTAAACGGCCTCATGGAACTATTTCATCGACGCCTAAAATATCCCATTAATAGCCATACTCAATGATCCTTATTTGAGAAATAAACTCAAATTTGTGCTAGGGAATAAAAACCACTCAACTCGAAGATCTCCATGCTTCATCGCTGAACTAGTATATGGCTCTCCTCTTGATTACCTAGACGAGATTTCACAGAATCATATCAAGAAAAGTACGGTTTTTAAGTTTTCACATTTGCTGAGATTAAACATTTTTAAATTATCCACTGTACCGACAAACTCATATGGTATAAATACTCTCGATTCCCTACATCAGTTTTAAAATGTCAGTTTGTTGTCTTGCATTGTTATTCGAACCCGCCGTTGCACCGAACTTATGAAAGCCCTTTCAAAGATTTATGTTATGGTCATAAGATTTAACAGATTGATGATTGCGCAAGCATTGAATGAATCGCTATTAATCAGTAAAAACATGCAAATTGTGATGCGAGTCAACTAATCGAATTTACACAATGTTCAAATAGAAAACTTCTACCTCAAATAGTATCTGAAAATTTAAGGATGTTGGGAGAGCTGTATAGTGAGTAAAATTGTGAATTACATGAAAAAATAATTTTATAACTTTTAAGAAGCAATCCAAATTAAATATTTTAACACAGTAAAGTGCTGATTATGATTCTTGAATAAATCTATTTGCAGTTGATTATTCGCAATTTGATATCTTATGGATTTTCTTAAATATATAAATAGTATTTATTGATAATGACATTTAAAGTATTAAATCCGTATCTCAAATTTTAACTAGATGATAATATAACAATGAATATTTTTTAGATTAAACCTTCATATCAAAAAAGTAAATAGATGACAAAATAAAGAATTATTTAACAGCATTTTATTGTCTACATATTTATGATTAGAAATTATGACTTTATGTCAACGATTATTATATATGGCTACTAAATAAATTTAATTTATTAACATGAGAGGATTTTACCATTCAAAATAAATATCGATGACAGATTATGCTTTGAGATGAAAATATTTGTTTTAAGTTGTTTTAAAAAACGAATTAAATTTAAAAATCGATCTATGAGAGCAATAAAAATAAATTATGAAATTTATATCATCTAGATTTAACTGTTTTATATTAAATTAGAGTTTAGATTATGCTTAAAATATAATTCATTGTTAGTTGTATTAAAATTATATTAAATTTAACGAGATAAAGTGTTTTCTGTTCAAATCATTATCTTAAAACTTGTAAGGATAAGAGTAAATTTGATAATATTCGTTTGATAAATTATATCTGTCAGCCTTTTGATGATAGGAATAACAAGATCTATGTTTCTTGTCGCGAAATGATACTTAAACGAAATATCTACCTAAAGATAAATTAAAGTAGATTATCTATTAAAACATGAAAATAAGTTTTGTATGAAGTTTTAAAATATGCAAAAATACTTAAAAATATAAAAGATTCTTTTATTTTTAATAATATAATTATCTGAAAAATATTTGATTTTGAATATTACACAACCAAAGTATATATTTTTTAAGTTAACAATGGATAATATCATTTTAAATTTTCGAATTAAAAACTGTATTTTAAATATAAAGCTGAAAAAATGCATAATTATCGTTAGATCAGACAGATTATTTATTCAAAAATAATTTGTAGATTTGTAGTTTTTTCAAGTATATTTATTTATTGTTCAGAATTAAATAAATTGTTGTGATATTATAATTTCTGTAAATTTTTATTTGATTTTGACCAGCTATAAACGATTTTGTCAGTTGAAATACTATGGATAAAAATATTACTAAAATTAATGTTTGTTTAAATCTCAAAGAAACAATTGAATCAATTCTCCAATGTGGTTATAACGATGTTTAGTCAATTATTTCAACTCTATATGACAGAATATGAATATTTTTTTATAAAAATTAATATTTATTATTGTTTTGGATTTCACTTTATTTCAAAACAAATAGGTTGAAATTACTTTGCAATAATATTCATAATATTTCATTTGTTAATTCATAAATATTATTTTTATATTCAAAACATTATAAATCATAATCGTGTATAATAATACAATGAGTATAAAATTCATGATTTAGATATGAAAAAAACATAAATGAAATAGATTATTCTTAAAATTAATAATATTTAATTTTTGGATTCATGATTCTTGAAATATACATAGAAATAGATATAACCATTTCAATTATATATATATATGTAATTTTAAATATTTTTTAATCAAAATATTTTTAACAAAATGAATACGAATAAAAATATATCATTTTCCCAATACTTTTACCTGTTATAATTAAAAAAATCATTTTTAATGATGTTGGCTAGACGGAGAGTATATAAAAATTAACAAATTTAAATAATATTCAAAAATTAGATTTGTTAATCCAAGCTATATTTTTTAAATTTTTAACTCGTTTTGAGAATTTTTTATTTCTTAATATTAGTTATTTGTTTGTTTTTGAAGCAAATAATATTTTTTTTTCAACATTTTGATCATGAAAACCATAATAATCAAAAATGATCCAAGCAAAACAAATAGAGGGATCATTTTAAGATATCTTTCATTAATTTATCTTACATTGCATTGTTATTATCAGACATTTGATTTTTATTATTAGACATTGGATTAGTATTATCAGACATTGGATTAGTATTATCAGACATTGAATTGTTATTATCAGACATTGAATTGTTATTATCAGACATTGTATTGTTATTATCAGACATTGTATTGTTATTATCAGACATTGTATTGTTATTATCAGACATTGTATTGTTATTATCAGACATTGAAAGTATTATAGAACGATTTTTCGAACTTTTTTCATCTAAACATTCTCTTGAAGTATTCTCTTATAAAATTAAAACGTTTCATTGATATTATTTATCATAAAAAACATTTTAAAGATATATTAAAATGATCAATAAAATTAAAAATTAGCTGGATAAAACTGAAACTCTAATTGTGATTTGAGTTGATTCTTCATGAAAATCAAACCAATCACAGTAGATTAAGGATACTATTCTAGCGATCACTACAGTGTCTATCTGTATATACATGGGTAAAACCTAGATATAATAATTTTCTACCTTTCTTCTATAATTAGAAAATTTATATATAAACGTAGAATTATTATTTTCGATGTTTATTTTTTTGATATCACATTTATTATCGTTGGATACTAAAACACATAAAGTAGCAAGATTAAATGTTTTTGCTTCTATTACTTTTAGACATAGAGTAATATCGCCATTTATGAAATTCTGAAATCACAAGTATAATATTTTACATTATCTTCTGTGCTTGGAAGTAGACTCCAACATCCGTAAAAATCACAAAACAATTTTGTATTTTCATACAAACTATGAATAGAATAGTTACTAAATAACTCCATTTTATTTATTTTTGGATTTTCAAATAAACCATAATATTCTCTGCTTAGGCGATAAATATGAAATGTTATATTCTATATATTTTTTAAATTTACATTAGATGGGTTAGGAATATTGCATGTGAATGTCATGTAATATCCATCAATAAAACCTATCTTTCGCGATATCTGAAATCCGAATTCGCATGATATCTCACTGTAAATATCATCGCAGCAAAAGTAATAAATAAATTTTCCATTTTGAAAAGTTCCTAAAGAATTATAAAAGGCATGTATCGTAACTTTTTGAGAGTTCTAAATGATAGAATAAAAATTTACTTTTTTTTTGTTTGGAAATTCTTTGATTCTATATTGTAAATGTACCTTATTTGCTTCCAATTTTATTAAATTCAAAGGTTTGTTTATTTTATTAATTAAAAGAGTATGAGGATTATTTCCATTTTTCAAATATATTTTCTGTGATTAAAATTTCTTACATCCATGTAAAATAAAGGAATGACGAATTGCATCGTCTTATTTGTGATTGTTGTTGAAATTTCGATCTCGGATAAACATCTACATGTGTGAAATATGTTAACCGAGATTTTATTGTCCAACTCAGATTTGACGTGAAAAACCAAGACCAGTAAATATTTTATGGGATAAAGCTAGAATATAATTATTTTATGTGAATAATAACATGATAATTTAAAATAGATACATAAATAATATGTTTTCGCGAATCGATCAAAGTATATTTTAAATTATTATTGATCTTAAAAGTAGTATTTATAAAGTATTTTTGATTTGATACTATCGTTTAACATACATATGGATGAAGATTAAATATTTTTGGACAAAATTCGCTTGAAACAGTTTTATCTTCGCAACCATTGTTTTCTTTTTTCTGGCAACACGATGTTTTGACAATGTGTATATTTTTGTGATTAAATCTCCTGTTGTATCCATCACATTTATAAAGATTATTCAACAATGTAAAAAATTCATGAGTTATTTTTGTTCCATTTTCTAAAATATCAAACCAAAGTTGAACCTGTTGATTAGAAATTTTTACCCAATCGCTATTTTCGAATTCGTGAAAAAATGAATAAAATGAAGTTTCAGCAATTATATTATTTTTGTATGATATATTATTGAATTCCATCACAGGTTTAATAAAACCTTTAAAACCTTGATTTACATATCGATATGGTTTGAGTTGAAGATCGAAAGAGTAATGGTTAGGCTGGATATCTATTGACGCTATCCATATCAGGGCATAACGTTTCAACAAAACCTATGTTAAATAAATAGCAAACAGGTCTAACAATAACAATAAATAGAAGATAACTGATAATCGTATTCATATTTTCTTAAATTACGAATAATTAATTTTACAAACCAAATATTAAGACTCGCAAATCCCATATATTTACACCAGGTGTATTATCGATAAATTCTGTGATCGTTTACTATTCACATTTTAAAATATTGAAAATTAAATTTATCAATCCATAAATTTACAGTATCTATTATTTTCATAATTTTGAGAAAATTATAAATCGCAGACATCTCATGAGATTAAATTCAACAATAGGTCTTTGTAAGATTATAAGATATTTATAATGATAATATCATGAGATTAAAAAGACACGAATTAGCAGTTTTGAGGTTATCTATGGACCAATTTCACAGAGATATTGTATGTTTGTTTATCTTTAACACTGTTTATACCAAGGAAATTTGATTACGAGACAACTTAGAAGAATCAATGAACGTTTAAAAATAATTTCGCAAAGTTTTGTTTGATAGTGAAGGTATAAGAACGCGAAATTCGAATATAAATCTAAATTATTTATCTCAACCTGCTAAATATATCTTGATTGTAAAAATAAAATACTTTTGTTTATTTTCGTTTTTAAACAAATTTTAAGCAGTAGATATTTAAAACGAAGATATATACTTTATCCAAAGCCAATTTATTATTTTCAAAATATTTCAAATAACAATTGATTTTTCTAATTGCTAGCATTAACTTTTATAATGTATCAAATCGGGTCAATGTAAAATACTTAAAGTAAATAAACATAAGCTAAAATAAATACCGATCAAATTTATATCAATTTTAAAAAATCTATTATTCCTTTATAATAAAGTAAAAAATATTAAAAATACATTTTTGGATAAATTTAATCTGTATCAATTTTATTCATATCGATAAACATAGTAACTATCAAAATTCATTATATTTTTTAGCATGTATAATTAAATCAACTGTATATTTATAATGTAAGATTAAATGAATCATTTTTGAATATTATGTTATTAAGTACATGTTAACGAACAAAATGTTTAACTATCTAAATATTTCAACTCTTAAATTTTTATATTGATTATTTTTACTTTAGCTTTTTGTTTTTGAATTTATCAAATATTAATATATCTCTGAGACTTATTTAAGTCAGTAATCTAAAGTCCGTGCCAATTTTGTGATTAAAAATCTCATAATCCTTATTTTAGATTTCCATCAAAGTAATCAAGTTTAATTTTATCAGATATAAAAATAAAAATATCTTGTTTTTTTATATCGACATTATCAATAGTTGTTAAATTTTAAAATTAATCGACAAAAATAACATTTGCAAAATCTTATGGAATATATGATGAAAATTTTTTGTTGTGATTCGTGAATTATCTAGTTTTACATCAAAAACATTTTCAATCATATAAAACCAAAATAAATACATTAATCGTATTTTATGCTTATAAAATATATATAATTTAAACACTTGTTTTAAAACATATGATATTTTTCGAGAAACTAAAAAATAATTTAAATTAATTTAACTATCTTACATGAAAATTTATTGATATTTAAAGATGTTTCTTAAATATCTCCATCTGTTTCTATAGATCATTCAATTTTTAAATATAAAAATTATGGATATTTTAAGATTGGTACATTTATATTTTTAATTGTTTTATATCTACATACATTTAACAATTTTACAAAATTCTTTTGATATATTTTAAATCTATAAAGATAAATGAATTTAGTTAAAACTATAAATGCCCTCATATTATTATAATTATTTTACATTTGCATAAAAATATGTACATTGATATAAAAATATTTACATGTATTCTCACAAAATTTATATCAAATTAAATTTTCAAAAATTATCTGAAATATAATCAGTATTTTCCTCATTACTAAATCTACATAACAAGAATATAATCCAAATTAATCATCATTAATTATATTATTTATGATATTTAATTCAAAATGTATTTTAAATTTTGGAAAATGAAATTTTAAGTTTTGTTTAAATCGAGATTTACTCCGATGCTCTTTTAAAGGATAACAATTAATACTCTTTTTTGTGAAAAATAATATTTTCGATGTATTTATAAAGTTAATGAAAAGGGAAATTTTTTTAATTAAATTGTTTTGATATAGAAACTATTTATTTTAATTTCTCAGAAAATTTAAACTTATTGCTTTGAGAATGCTCTAAATTTAGATTTTAGATATTTATTGAGAATCTTGTTAATTTTATTGCAAATCATATTTTTTTTAATTTTTATTATTAAGTGACAGAACATTAATTTACTTTATGAATTATACCTCTTACAAAAATACATCATAGTTATTTTTCCAGACAAATTTACCTATAGCTAATAATATTTTGATGGTTACATTAAGAAAAGAATAATGAATCAAAAATAAAATAGAGAAAAATGGAATTTTCAAAAAGAAGATGTGATTTTTAGAGATTTCATTCATTAGTTTTCAATTATTATTTTGATCGAAACATTTCGTTTTAATGTGTTTTTTGTTTTTTTTAAATTCGCCAAAGAATGAAATAAAAAATTCTCTTTGTGAAAAATTTATTATAACTATTTATTCAATCATAAATGTGTGAAAATATCAACATAATCATTCGAATAGTTATTAAAAATCATTTTATATTTATTCTAAGTTGAAAATAGATATATATTGGCAGAATTAAATGTACAAAAGATATTTTTAGTAGCACACAAATTAAAACTATTTTTTTGATTTCTTGATCATATTTTATGTTAACATTAAATATCAAAAATTCCTTGATATACTTGAAGCTCAATATTTATATTGAAAGAATCATTAAAATTTTATCATCAGTACCTTAATACAAGATAATTTTTTATGTTATTTTTCTGATAAAATTATCCATCAACATCAAAACTTTTTCATTAAAAATTTAAAATAAAGGAAATAGGCAATGTGAGTATGACGTTATCATTTAGAAAACATGACTTATTTTTTGTGGATTTTATAAGATTTAATATATTAGAAAGTAAAAATATACAATTTTTAGTTTTTAATAAATATACATGATGTATGATAAAGACAAAAATAGATTTATTCTCTTTCTAAACAAATTAATAATAAATAATAATCAAGTTAAATTTAACTTTTTTGATTAAAGGAATATATGAATTTTGCTTCATTTAATTAATTTATTAGATAAATTATTGAAAATAAATTTAAATAATTTTGTATGGAAAATCAAGATAATAATGACATCAACATTATTAAAATTATATCAACGAAACAATATCTCTTTGAAATGTTTTAAAATGTTATGTATTCATATTTTATCGTTGAAAACAGAAAGAAAAATTTTATCTTATAAAATATACTCTTAGAATATATCACCATTAGAAGAGAATGATTGATTAAAAAATAATGTTGAGTGAATATAATATCAATCTCTTAAATAATTGAATTTCTTTACATCTTTATAAATAACGGTTTTCATCTGTCTATCAAATTTTTAAATAAATTCATGAGTTTTTGAATTATATTCTTACGCAAAAATAAAATTTAATGTGATAGGTATTCTTAAAATTTAAGATAGATAAAAATATCCATTGTTTAATTTATTCAAAATAAGAATTTTATCATAACTAAAATAATTTCAGTTCGTATAAAATATACAAAATCTCTTTTATGATAATCAAAAAATAGAAATATTTCAAAAATGAAAATATAGTTATATAAAAATTAAATTTATTATAAATGATTTCAAAAAAAGTGACAAATTATAAGAGATATTTATCTCGTTCTATCACATAAATACATCGTTTGAAATTTAAAACTGATTAAATCAAATATATAAAATGAAATCTAAATGAGTGCGTGAATTCTTCGAAACAATATATTGATATCTAGGATCAAAAGTAAATTATTTTTAAAATCAAGAATATGTTCTTATTTTATAAGATTTTCATATTCCGTTCGCATTAAAAATTTAAAAGTTATTTTCAAGATTTTAAAAACATTTGAAAGAAAATAAATTTACTTAATTTTTAATGATAAAAAATTTTAAAGTCATTTTTATCTATAATGTTCAATAATCGTTAATTTTGTGAGAATAATTATTATCACTTCAATATGTTTTCAAAAATATTCTTTCAAAAAGTAAATAATAATAATTTAGAAATATTAATGAGAGCTTAAAATAAATAACTTTTAATTATGTTTACAAAAATTTCGTGAAAACTATAAATCAAATAATCAAAGGATAATTTTTAAAATGATGGAAATATATTGATAGATACATTAATGTTAAAAATATAAATATTCAAAATTATGATATCAAATAATTTTATAAATTCATAAAAAGTAAATATATAAAATAACTAATAAATTAAATTTGTAATTTTTTTTATGCATATATTTGAAATTGTTTTATATTCATTTTAATTTAAATAAATATTTCTTTACATTCAACAATGAATTCTTCTATCATTAAAAAGATTATGATTTAATAGAATATATTTTTATTTTAAATAGCATTGAAAAACAATTTTTATTTGACATAGTATTATTGACAATTAATAATTCACATTTTATGTTTTTTAAGTTTTTTTAATTTTTAACTCAAATTTATATAAACTAAAATATAAAACAAAATTTAAAAAAAGAAATACCAAAGGACTTATTTTATCATTAATTTGAATAATTTTATTCAAAACAAATATATTTTGAGTTACGAAAAAAGTTTAATATTTTGCATAATTAACGTTTTGAGGAAAAATATCAAGAATAGTTTATAAAAGTATTTTTAGACAGATATATAACTATTTAACTCATTATATTATTATTTTGAGTAAAAAATTTTTATCTATTTATTGTCGAAAATTTATTCGAATCATAATCTTTTGAAGATTAAGAGAAAAATTTAAACAAATAAATAATAGATAATTCGTGATTTTGACAGATTGAATCAAAACTAACGCGATAATATAAATTTTTTAATTTATTTTGGTATCTTGTTGATTTATTTTTAACATAGAAAATTTTTCATGCGATAATAAGAGAAAACAGAGCTGAATTTTTATTTTTATATTTTATCTATCTTAAATCTTAACGAAATCAGATTTATTATAAGTTATTCTATCATAGTTTTAAGTGATACCAAAAATTTTTGAAAAAACTATATTTCAAGAATGAAAACTCATATATGTTCGTTAAAATTTAATTTATGATGGTTTAGTTAATGTAGAATAAAGACATAATTAAGATCGATAAAACTTGTATAATATTTTAAAGCATTACCAAAAGGAATCAAAGATAGAATGTATCTCACTGGATCATAAAATTTTTCATTAAAATAAATAAACGTTAATTATCATTAAAAACATATTTATCGATTTAATCTACATAAGTAAAACAAAAAAGAATTATTTAAATTTTAAATATATACAACTATCTCCAATGTAGAAAGAAAATATGCAAAAAATATCAAATTGTTTTGTTATTCACATTAAAAGCAATTTTGCCTATAGGTCTATGAAGAATTAAAATTTATGAGTATTTTATCGAATATTTTACCGTTAGGAAATGACGCATTATGTTAATTTTCTGAGAAATTTCAAAGTGTAAAATGTTTACTCTGTGAATATATGAGTTAGAATCAAAACAAGTCGAAAACATTTAGTCTAAACATACAAAATTTCGTAAAGGAGGTAAATCCCTAGATCAGTGAATTGAAAATAAATTTTTCAACTGAATAATTAAGTTTGTAATTGAAAATAAACTAAATTTTGAAATTAAGAACTGGAGGTTTTTACTTATATTTTCAATCAAAATATATTTTAATAAAGTTTTAACTGAATGAGAGAATATTCCATTTTAAATACACGAAATCAGAAGATATATTTGATATTTCAAATCAAAACTAATTTAAATATGAATTTTGATCAATAATTTTAAAATAATTATTAAATAATAATTATCAGCTCAAATAAATTGATTTGTTTTATTCAATCCGATATGAATCAAAACACAAAAGTTAATATATAGTTTATTTTATATTTAAAGATTAGGGACTGGGTATTAAACATGTCTAAATTTATTTATAATTATAAATACGGTTTAAATGATAATCTAGATATTACATTCACATTTATTTTAAAATACAAAATAAATAATACAGAATATATCCAAAACACACATGAAATTGAATAATAATCGTTATCATAGATCGATCAGTGAAATTTATAAATTCTAATTTTTTTAGGATTTATGTTTGTTTGATAAAAATTCAAATTAAAATTATCATACTGATAAATATTTTGATGAAGTCTAATGTTCTTCTGAATGTCTAATGTTTTCTGCCATCAAATCAATATCAAAATAATATTTCGTCATTCAAATAAACCAATTATTTATAAACCAATTTGATATATATAAATAAATACAAATAAATTATACTTTTCATACACGTTAAAGTTAGACAAGTGAGTTAACATAAAATAAATGGAATATCATTCAACGTATTCTTTAATAGTATAATATAACAAACAGATTAAAAATATTTAGTTAGTTTTGATTAAATCATGATATATACCTAATTTATATATGAATTGATTATATTTGTAAATATATCAAATGAAAATATGCAAAATTTAACAATATTTACAATAATTTATAAGTGAATTGAGTTGAAATATTAAAGTAACTTAATCTTAAAGAGTCATTCATAAATTTATAAATAAATAAAATCATTAAATGATAAATTTTCAAATATATTTATCATTTATATTTGGAAATAAGGCTATTTTTCAGCTTGATAAAATGAAATACTGAACAAATTTTATCCCATTGACAAATTTTTGTTTTCTTATTGACAAAGAAATATATCGAATGATGTTTAAAAAGAGTAAAAATTATATTTAATTATACTATTACACAGTATAAGATTATATAATATAAGTAACAAAATTTTTAGTAAATTCGGTAGTATTTAAATTTTAGATATAAATAGTTAATTTTGAGTTCATATATATTAATCTATAAAAATTAATTATATTTTATTCTTTTCTATCATTTCATTAATTTCAAATAAAGACCTGTTAATTTTGATGACTATCAATCTATATAAACGTTAAAATAACACGATATAACGTTGATCAATTAACTGATATGAAGTTCATCCTAACATAGAATAGAAGCATTTAAATATGAATGGTCTGTTTGATTGTTAGCGTAATAATTTTTAACAAAAATTTTTTGTTTTTAATAGAATATGATTTACATAATGATTTCATTAAACGTATACTTTGAAAGAATAGTAATTAAAATATCTTTTATTAATTTAAGTGTAAACTCAATCATTAACAGTTTAATAATCTTATAAAAATATAAATTTCAGTTTTTATATCGTTTCATTTTAAACCAATTTTGTAAAGCCAGATGAAATTTATTGATTAAAATATCTATCAAAGCCGTATCAAGATATAATTTTTCTCATTTATCATATATAAATTAGATCGTAATGTTCATTCGTACTAATATGATAATTATTTTTTTAAATGGTCAAATTAATTTGTCAATAAAAGAAATTTATTTGAGGATCATAAATATTATCTAAGATTTTTAATGATTAAATTAAATGACAAATTTATGGATGTGAAAAAATTTCGATTTTTAATAGGTTTGAATGATGAAGAAAATATGATTTAAATGTGTACCTTTAACTTTGAATAAATAAATATTAAAATATAATGATAAATTATCTGGAGGTATTTTGATTTTAAAAAATAATGGTATATATTTTATTCCATGATTTGAAATAATAACAATATATGACACTGTTAAATATTTTAACATGAACAAAAATTGTTAAATTAAAAATCAATCATTGAATTCATAAAAGGATATTTTGATTTTTTTATTGTAATTTATGTGAAATTATGAGTTCAGTTCCATCAATTCAATATTTGCTATAACTAATAAAATTAACATTTTATTGAAAATAAAAAAAAATATTAGAATCATTCAAAAACGAAGTAATGAAGCTAGAATTATTTAAAAAGTTTTTTAATCCTCATCCCTGTCAGATATATTGATCTCTGATGAAATATTTTCTGCAATATATTTCATAAGAAAGTTATATTTGTTAAAAAAAATTTTTATTCAATTAATATCAAGGATATATTTTATATTATCATAACAAAAGTACTTGTTAATTCAATCACATATTCTAAGATAAATTAGAATTGTTATTTTATGTATTAAATGATAACATATCTCCACAATTTTTGTCAATATCATATATTATAGTTAAAAAAACAGGTCAAATCAATAAAAGATACATAAATTAAATTAAAATATAATTGATGATAAAGATGACAGAAGAAAATCAGAAAATTGATATGTACACGGAAGCACACTATCTTCTTTCATTCTAGGCTGCATCTAGATGTCTACTTTATTAAGGTAAATGACTAACATAAAATTCGAGAGATCTCAAACGACGATAACATGTTTGAAAACATTTTTATTGATATTATAAAGAAACGCGAAACTATTTGGCATTGACTTTTCAATTTCTTCCTAGGAATCATAGAAATATGAAACATTGAAGAAACAAATTTTTGAGATTCTATTTAAAATCGTCGTTAACGAGAGGTAAGTCTTTTCGAAATTCTTTCTCTAGGTAACAGGTAATCTTCCTCACTATAAGACAAAATGCACTTACTCCCAAATTGGAATACAAATCGAATGTTATTTGAAGAGATATTCCTTCGATTACAGCTGTTTCAAAGGGGTCATCAGTAATGAGAATTTTTGCTTAACGTGCTGATGCTCTTCGGCGAGCGAAAAAGTACGTGTCACGTTAAAACAAAATCCAGATTAATGCATAATTATCGATTCGTTAGAAATTAAATCAATGAAAAGAAGTGACAAAGACATATGTTGGAGTTTTAATCATGGGAAGTTGAAATTCAAATCTAATGCACAAAAGTGCAAGAAATCATGATATTGTTTTTTCGATGATTACTCGATGAAACTTTAGGTTGCATCTCTTTATACGGTGAAGTCAAAAAACTCAAACACATTAGAGGTATAACATATGGGAAAATGTTACTTATGGATACGGAACCGAGATTGGTGTTACTATATCTTACTTTTAAGAAAGACGAGAAAGAAAACGCAGATCCTTCTAGTGGAGGCAAACTGGTCAACACTCAAAATAATTTTACCAAATAAATATAAATTAAGATCAACAAAACGAAATTCCGTTTATTTTCGTAGTTCTGAATTACGTTCACACAGCGGTAATCAAACCGAGATTCTACAATCAAAAATTTGATAGGTAGATATTTAAGGATTCCAATGATTAGTCAACGATTGAACGTATGCATACCATTTCGAGTTTAGATAAACTCAAACATATTTGTAAACAAATTTATTTTCGATCTTAATAAAAATTGACAAGTAAATTATAGGCAGAATATACTAAAATACATTTTCCTAATTTTGTAGAGATATACAAAACATAAAATTCATACGTTTTATTAAAATAGCATAAGGCTTCCATTTTTTTATTTAGGCATTTGTCCCTAAATTTGTTCTTCGATAAACTCACCAGATTAAAGCTGATTTACGAGATGTTGGAAATATACATTATTCGACTATCTAAATGTCACGAGGCATTGCCCAAACTATTGTTTCTTAAAATTGAAAAGTGAGAGGCACAGTTATGGATTATATGATGTTGATATAGGCAACAATACTGAACAGATATAAAGAACATTTCAGCCACTCTAATTGGTTCGAATATCGATTTTGAAATCTATTAAATAAACGGCTATAATTAAATACCTGTCAATGAAGAAATCTTGCCAAAAATAATCTCATTCGGATCTTTTGAAATCCTAGAGAGTACGTTTTGGAATTGAAGAACGTAGGACAAAAATTAAATCGTTTATTACGATGATATTTTAATTTTCATGAGTTTCTCTTAGCATAACTACACAGAGTGTCATGCCATTTATTGACACTGCAGAATTAGGGGCATGTCATAAACCCCTTAAAATGAGCTTTTAGGTAAACTTCCATTGATATTCAATGTTTTAGAATTTCTGATTATGGTATGTTATCCAATCTTGTCCAGGTGTTCAGAATTCAAACATCGTAATGTCTAAAAAGTCAATCATTAACTGGAATATAATGGTTTACTCATCGTATATCATCTATTTTTTTCTAACATCGGCACACTATGATTCTACTATCTCATGCATTCAAGTTATTTTTACATGTCTGAGTTGGTCATACGATATGATAAAAGCTTTAAAATATTTAAAAACAGACACTAGTTGAAACATAACTCTTTAATCATCATCGGCTATCTTAGCATTACTTAAACACCTGTAACGGTTTTATCTCAGAGTATCTCTGATATTAGAGTCGAGAGTTGGGTTTACCGAATGAAAAATAAAACACATTTTATCGATAATATTTAGCTATTTATTAACCAAGAAAGTCATTCTGTAATTAATTTCAGTGAAGAAACTTTAAAGTACAACATACATCAAAATGTTAAGTTTCGCCCTTTCAATATAGTTAGATTATTTGTTAGTTCGAAAAAAGCTGCACTTGTCTTTTATAGAGATCATAAAACATATATATGGAAACATTAAGAGTACATGTAATACATTTAGTGTTACTCTTTCATGATCAAAAGCGAAATCAATTCCCTGAATCAATTTTAAATTGGAATAATATACTTTGACTGAAGCACTAATAATCGAAGATGGTTATACATAATAGAAAATAAAGAAAACCTGTTTGGCCCTGAGACGATTATAATCGTCGAATCTAACAAAACAAAAATGTTCTCTACATCAAAAATAGATCTAGAGAATATTTCATACCTCAATTCTGAAATGAGGTATTTGAAATAGTTAATTCTCACCCACACTTGATTCCAAGTTGCATGAAAATTGATTTGTGTAGTTTGTTTGATATTATTCAAAAAAGATTATATGAAATGAACTCGTTCGATGTTTGACATGTTACACTTCATAGATTCAAGGTGCACGCATAAGCATTTTTGAAAAAATTGATGTGTCGACGAAGATTTTCATCATTAAATTTCGATGTAGTTTGGACTCAACCCATTTCTAACAGGTTTAAATATATAATTACGATCATATGTAGATTTAAACGCTGTGTGGAGGCCATACGTATTTTTTAAATATTGGCAAAAACCTGATTAAATAATTTTTTATCGAATTAGGTATTACGCTTGGGAGAACCTAGCGATGATTCTTCTGATAGTGTTGCAAAACGATTCACTTCAGATATTATAATAGGCTGAAAAATCTTCAAGATTCAAATTCTAAACCTAACCATAGCATACCATTGTCTGATGTAAACGGCCTCATGGAAAACAATTTCATCGACGCCTAAAATATCTTCGATTTAGAGCTGTACAAAAATGGCACTTATTTGAGAGTCATGCTCTAATGTGTACTCTCAGGGAATAAATTAACCGCTCAACTCGAAGATCTCCATGCTTCGTCGCTGAACTAGTATATGGCTCTCTTTTTGTTGTTCTAGACGAGATATTACAGAATCATTCTCTGAAAAGTACGGTTTATGTAAGTTTATACATCTGCTGAGATAAAATTTGTTAAATTATCCACTGTACCGACAAATCACTTGGTATAAATCCTTTCTCGATTCATCTACATCATTATTAAAATTTCAGTTAGTTTTCTTGCGTGTTGATTCGAACCCGCCAGCTTTGCACTGAACATGAAAGGCTTTCAAAGATTTATGTTAAGGTGCATATGGTTTTTGACAGATTGATTTTGCGCAAGCACTGAAGCATTAATGTTAACGTTAATAGAACTGCAAATTGTGTTGTGGATCAACTGATTGAATTAACACAATATTGAAATTGGGAATATTATCCTTGAATAATATCAGCAAATTTTAAAAATGTTGGAGGAGCTGTATATAGGTAAAATTGAATAACAGAAAATATAACTATATTCACTAACTTTTAAGAAGCAATCCAAATTAAATATATTAACACTTTAATGCAACGTTTAACATTCTTGAATAAATCTATTTCATGTGATTATTCGCAATTTGATATCTTATGGATTTTCTTAAATATATAATAGTTTCATTTTTTATTATAATATTTTAAGTATTAAATCCCTATCTCAAAATTATTACTCGATGATAATATAACACAATTATTTTTAGATTAAACCTTAATATTTAAAAATGAAATAGATGAGAAAATAAAAAATTCTTCATCTGCATTTATTTTTAAAGATTTATGATAAGAAATTATGATTTTATGTCAACGATTATTATATATTTATAATATTTATTTAATTTAATTAACATGAAATGATTTTAGGATTCAAAATAAATATCAAAGATAGATTTATGCTTTGAGATAAAATATTGGTTTTAATTTATCTTCAAAAACTAATTAAATTTAAAAATCTAACTATTTGAGCAATAAAATTAATGATTGAATTTATATATTATTGAATATTCTGTTTGAATTACAAATGGAAATTAGATTATATTCTAAATATAATTTGTTGATAGTTATATTAAAATTAAAAATAATCAAACGCGATAAAATATTCTCTGTTAAAATCATTATCTTAACACTTGTAAGGAGAAGTGTAAATATTGTATAATTAGTTGGATAAATCATATCTGTAAACTTTTTGATGCAAGAAATAAAAAGAATTAGTTTCTTGTGAGGAAATGATGATTACATATTTTATGAAAAGATACATGAACGAAATACCTCCCTAACATTAGATTAAAGTAGTTGTTTGCATTTAAACATATACGTTAAAATAAATATGTGAAATAATATTGTATGATGTTTTTAAAATATGCTAAAATACATTTAAATTCATTCTATATTTTGGTATTTTTAATCAAATAATTATCTTAATAATCTTTGTTTTAAGAATATTAAACAACCAAAATACATATTTTTATATTATACAATTTGAATAATTAAATCAATTTTAAATTTTAATTAAAAATATTTTAAATATAAACTGAAAAAATGCTTAATTATCGTTAGATCAGACAGATTTTTTATTCAAAAATAATTAGTAGATTTGTAGTTTATTCAATTATATTTATTTATTGTTTGGAATTAAATAAATTGTTGCGATTTTATAATTTCAATAAATTTTTATTTTATTTTGACCAGCTATAAACGATTTTGTCAGTTGAAATACTATGGATAAAAATATTACTAAAATTAATGTTAGATTGAATCTCAAAGAAACAATTGAATCAATTCTCTAATGTAGTTTTAACGATGTATAGTCAATGATTTCAACTGTATATGACAGAATATGAATATTGTTTTAAATAAAAATTAATATTTATTATTGTTTTGGATTTCCCACTTTATTTCAAAACAAATATGTTGAAATTACTGTCAATAATATTCATAATATCTCATTTGTTAATTCATAAATATTATTTTTATATTCAAACATTATAAATCATAATCGTGTTTAATATGACAATGAGTATACAATTCTTGATTTAGATATGATAAAAATAACATAACTGAAATAGACTATTCTTAAAATTAATGAAATTTAATTTTTGGATTCATGATTCTGAAATATACATGAAAATATATATAACCATTTCAATTATATATATATATGTAATTTTAAAGATTTTTTATCAAAATATTTTTAACAAAATGAATACTATTAAAAATATATCTATTTCCCAATACTTTTACGTAATATATAATTTATAAAATCATTTTATTGATGTTGGCTAGACGGAGAGTATATAAAAATTAACAAATTTAAATAATATTCAAAAATTAGATTTGTAAATCTAAGCTATGTTTTTAAATTTTAACTCGTTTTGAGAATTTTTTGTTTATTAATATAAGTTATTTGTTTGTTTTTGAAGCCATATAATATTTTTTTTCAACATTTTGATCAGGAAAACCATAATAATGAAAAATGATCCAAGCAAAACTAATAGAGGATCATTTTAAGATATCTTTCATTAATTTATCTTACATTGAATTGTTATTATCAAGACATTGGATTGTAATTATCAGACATTTGATTGTTATTATCAGACATTGGATTGTTATTATCAGACATTGATTATTATTATCAGTCATTGAAAGTATTATAGAACGATTTTTCGAACTTTTTTCATCTAAACATTCTCTGGAAGTATTCTTTTCTAAAATTAAAACGTTTCATTGATATTATTTATCATAAAAAACATTTTAAAGATATATAAAGATGATCAATAAAATTAAAAATTACGTCGAGTCGAACAATAGCTGGATAAAATTGAAACTCTAATTGTGATTTGAGTTGATTCTTCATGAAAATCAAACCAATCACAGTTGATTAAGGATACTATTCTAGCGATCACTACATTTTTAATCTTGACATACATTGGAAAAACCTAGAGTTAATAATTTTCTACCTTTCTTCTAAAATTAGAAAATTTATATATAAACGTAGAATTATTATTTTCGATGTTTATTTTTGTGATATCACATTTATTTTCGCTGGATACTAAAACACATAACATAGCAAGATTAAATGTTTTTGCTTCTATTACTTTTAGAGATAGAGTAATATCGCCATTTATGAAATTCTGAAATCACAAGTATAATATTTTACATTCTCTTCTGTGCTTGGAAGTAGACTCCAACATCCGTAAAAATCACAAAACAATTTTGTGTTTTCATACAAACTATGAGTAGAACAGTTACTAAATAACTCCATTTTATTTATTTTTGGATTGTCAAATAAACCATAATATTCTCTGCTTAGGCGATAAATATGAAAGGTTATATTCTATATATTTTTTTAATTTACATTAGATGGGTTAGGAATATTGCATGTGAATGTCATGTAATATCCATCAATAAATCCTATCTTTCGCGATATCTGAAATCCGAATTTGCATGATATCTCACTCGTAATATCATCGCAGCAAAAGTAATAAATAAATTTTTGGTTTGGAAACGTTACTATCGAATGATAAAAGGCATGTATCGTAACTTCTTGAGAGTTCTAAATGATAGAATAAAATTAACGTTTAGTTTGTTTTGAAATTCGTTAATTCGATATTTTAAAATTACCTTATTTTCTTCCAATTTTATTAAATTCAAATATGTATTTATTGTATCAATTAAAAGAATTTCAGGATTATTTCCATTTTTCAAATATATTTTCTGTGATTAAATATTCTTACGTCCATGTAAAATAAAGGAATGACGAATTGTATCGTCTTATTTGTAATTGTTGATGGAATTTCTATCTCGGATAAACATCTACATGTGTGAAATATGTTAACCGAGATTTTCTTGTATAACTCAGATTTGACGTGAAAAACCAAGAACAGTAAATATTTAATGGGATAATGCTAGAATATAATTATTTAATGTGAATAATAACATGATAATTTAAAATATATACATAAATAATATGTTTTACGCGAATCGATCAAAGTATATTTAAAATTATAATTGATCTTAAAAGTCGTATTTAGAAAGTTTTTTATTTGAAACTGTCGTTTAACATACATATGGATGAAGATTAAATATATTTGGACAAAATTCTGTTGAAACAGTTTTATCTTCGCAACTATTGTTTTCTTTATTCTGGCAACATGATGCTTTAGCAATATGTATGTTTCTATAATCTAATCTGTTCTGGATTCTAGCGCAGTTATAAAGAAAATTAAAGAATGTAAAAATGTCTTCAGTTATTTTGGTTCTATTTTCATAAATTTCAAACCAAAGTTGATCCTGGTAATTAGAAATCGTTACCCAATAACTATTTTCGAAATGGTAAATAAATGAATTATTTGAACTGTCAGCAATCATATTATTTTTAAACGATATATTATTGAATTCCATAATATGTCCCAGAAAATATAACATATGACCTCTTTTCTTGTGATTTAGTCTGAGTTTAAGATCGAATGAGTATTGAAAAGGCTTAATATCTACTGATGCTATCCATATCAGAACAAAACGTTTCAAAAAAACCTATTTTTAAAAAATGACGAACAATTCTAACAAAGACAATTAAAAGAAGATAACTGATAATCGTTATCATATTTTCTTTTATAAGGAAATATAAATTATATAATCTATATTTTTTAAAACTCCCAAATCTCCTTTTCGTAAGCTGGGTGTATTATAGATATTTTTATTGATAATTTTCAATTCAATTTTAAAATGTTGAAATTTTTTATTATTCAAAACATAAATAAACATATCTCTCATCCTCATAATTTTGGAATTTTATAAATTGATTACTTATCATGCGATTAAAATCTAAAAGATGTCTTTGTAAGATTATAAGATATTTATTATGATAATTTTATGAGTTTCAAAACTAAACGAATGAGCAGTTTTAAAAGTTATGTTTAGACTGAAAGAACAGAGATATTGTTAGTTAGTTTAACTATTCACATTTTTATAAAAAAAGAAATTTAACAACAAGACTACATATTAGAATCAAAAAACGTCTCAACCCAATATAGCAGAGTACTGTTTGATAGTGAAGGTAAAAGCACGTAATATTCGAGTGCAACTCTTAAGTATTTATCTCACCCTGCCTTAAATATTTTGACTGAAATATTAAATACTTTTTTGTTTATATTAGAATTTTTAAACAATTTATAAGTGGAAGATATTAAAATCAAATAGTCATACTTTATAAGAAGAAAATTTATTATATTCTATATTTGAAATGAAAGTTGATTTTTCTAATTTTAAGAATCTAATTTTATAATTTATCAAATCGGTCAATGTAAAATACTTAAAGTAAATAAACATAAGCTAAAATAAATATATCATTTATATCAATTATACACTATCTATCATTCCATTATAATCAACTAAATTTTAATTAAAAAAAGCATCTTTTTTGATAAATTTAATCTGTATCAATTAATACACTGTAATAAACATAAAAATTAATTATATTTTTTAGCATATATAAATTTGTCATATGTGTATTTTTATTTTAAGATAAAATGAATCATTCATTATGATTATGGTATTACTTATATGTTAATGGTCAAAATATTTTATAACAAAATATTAAAAACATTTAAATTTTTATATTAATCATTTTTACTTAAGGTTTATAGTTTTTTGAAATATCAAATATAAATATATGTCTGACTAATCTATGTCATTAATCTAAAATCCGTGCCATTATTAAAATTAAAAATATAATAATACTTATTTTAGATTTAAATCAAAGTAATCAATTTTTGTTTTTTTAAGATGTAAGTATCAAAAATCTTATTTTGTAATATCGACAATCGTTGTTAATTTTCAAAAATAAATTGACAAATATAATATTCGCAAAGTCGATGGAATATATGATGAAAATTTTTGTTGTGATTTGTGAATAATCTGAGTTATCATTTTAACCATTTTCAGTCATCTGAACTAAGAATAAATACATTAAACATATTTTTTGCCGACAGAATATGATTTATACACCTTTTTTTAAGCTTATTATATTTTTTGAAATGCTCAAAAAAATAAAATTAATTAAATTTAACTTTCATATCAGAAAATATATTAGTATTTAAAGGATGTTCATAAAATGTATCTAAATCTATTCATATAGATATCTCAATTTTATTTATACACTTATTAAATTTGATGATTTGTTTGTTTATATTGTTTATCATTAAAATCTCTATTCAAACAATTTGACAAAATGGTTAAAATTGATTTGAAAGAAAAAAACAAATTAATTCAGATAAATATATAAATGCCTTGATATTATACTCATCCATTTCTTTCAATATATTTTTATTGATAAAATTAATCCTTTTATGTATTTTTCCAAATATTACTTTCAAATTAAATTTAAAAAAATTATCTGAAATATAATCAGTATTTTCCTCATTACTAAATCTACATAATAAAATATAATCCAAATTAATCATCATTTAATTATATTATTTATGATATTTAATTTAAAATGTATTTTAATTTTGGAAACTATTATTTTACCCTTTATATAAATCGAGATTTACATCGATGCGCTTTTGAAAGCTAGCAATTCATAACTTTTTTGTGAAAAATATTTTTATTGATGTATTTTAAAAATAATTTACATTTCAATTTTAAATGAAATGGTTTTAATAAAAAAAACTATTTAATGTTTACAGAATATTTACATTTATTGATTAAAGAATCATCTGAATTTAATATTGACATATAATTTGATACTATGAGAATTTTATCACATATCATATTTTTGTAAATTTTTTAAATTAAATGACACGAGAATTTTTATACTACTCATACCATTTTATACAAACACAAATCATTATTTTTTATGAAAAATTAATCTCTCAGTCATATAATTTTGATTGAATGGCTTTTAACTTTTAGATGGTTACATATAGACAAGAATAATAAATTTTATGAAACAAGAGAGAAAATAATTGACAATTCACTTTTGAGAAATTATATATCAAGATTCCTTAAATGTATTTAAATATTATTTTTATCTCACAATTACGTTTAACTGTGTTTTTTGTTTATTTAAACTTCTTAAAGGAATGAATTAAAATATGCTATCTTTTGATAATTTATGATACTAATCTTAATTATAAATGTCTGAAAATATAAACTAAATTCTCAGCATAGTTACATTCAAAATCATATCATATTTTATCTTAGTTTAGAATTGGTCTATTTATTGGTATAACTAAACGAGTAAAAGAACTATTTAGGTGGACACAGATTGTTATTATATTTAATGTTAATATAAATATTCAAAATTTCCTTAATATACTTCAAGGTCAAACTTTATTTTTTTTTGAATTCAAATTTTATCATCATGACTTTGATGAATGATTTCTTTTAGCTTAATTTATCTGATAAATTATGTATCAGCTATTATTCCATCCAACAAGAAAACATTTACAGTTTAAATTTATCATTAAGGAAAGTCAGTATTAGTATATCGCCATTTGGAAACTAATGGCTTATTATCTGTGAATTTTATAAGATATTATTTATTAGTAAGTATAAATATACAAATTTTTGAGTTTTTTATAAATTAAAATGAAATATGAAAAAGACAGAAATAGATATATTCTCTGTCCTAGAAGATTATAATTACAAAAAATAAGTCAAATCTAACATTTTAGATAATAAAGAATATCTTCTCACTTCGATGCATTAAATTATTTATAAGTTAAAATACTTGAATATATGTTTAAGAAAATTATTTTTGAATCGAGATGATGATAATAAAACTAATTAAAATAAAAATCAACAATAATATATCTCTTTATATGTTTTAATTGTTAGGTAATCATTTTATCAAAGAAAATAAATTAGAAAATTTTATCTAATTTAAATTTTATTAAATATATCTCAATAAAAATCTATAAATTGATGAAAAAGAATTATTTTATTTGTGAATATAAAATAAGATTTCTTAAATAAAATGTATATTCATCCAAAACCTAGCTGTTATATCTGTCCTAACGCGATTTTAACTAATTTTATGAGTTTTTTATAAGATTCTCACGATAAAACAAATTTCATGTGATTCTTATTATTGTAAATAGATAAAAATTTAAGGAGTCTAATTTCTCAAAATAACAATATCATCATAGATCCTATTATCTCAGTTCGTCAAAAATATATATAATCTATTTTATGACTCATCAAAAATCCGAAATATTTATAAATAGTCTAAATAAGGTGTATATTTAAAATTTTATCTTTATCATAAAATTGATTTCAACATTAAAGTAAAAAAATTTAAAAAGATTATAATCTTATTCTTTAGCATAGATACCGTTTGCAATTTCAATTTTAAATTCATTTTTTTATTTATTATGTACAATAACCTTTAATTTTGTGACAATAATTATCAACACTTCAATATGTTTTCAAAATATATCTTTTAAAAACTTAAGAACAATGATTTAGAAATATTTAGGAGATCGCTTAAAATAAATAACTTTTATTTATTGTAACAAAAATTTCGTAAAATTCTAATATAAAATTATCAATGTTCTTTTTTAACAATGATAGAAATATATTGATAAATAAATTGATTTTTAAAAATACAAATACACAAAATTATGATATAAAATAATTTCAAATATAAATAAATCAATAAAATTTAAAAACATATTAAATAATGAATAAATTTAATAAATTAATTTTTTAATATATTTGACAATAGATGAAATTATTTTAATTTCTATATATAAATAAATATTTCCTAGAATTCCATAACAATGAATTCTTCTCTCATTAAAAAGTTGATATATAAGTTAATGTTTCTTTTCAAATGTCATTGAAAAACAATTTTTATTTGACTTGGCATTATTCATGATTAAATATTTCTCATTTTATTATTTTTTTTGTTTTTAGTTATTTTTACTCATTTTTAATAAACTATAATATAAAACAAAATTAATAATGAGATTTTAATGGGATATATTTTATCATTAATTTGAAAAATTTTATTCAAACATACATATATTTTACGTTACGAAAAAGTTATAATATTTTGCATAATATAACGTTTTGAGGAAAAATATCAAGAATAGTTTAAATAAGTAAGTTTTTGACAAAAATATTACGATTTGACTAATATTGTATTTATTGTTTTAGTTAACAATATTTTAATATATTTATGATCGAAAATTTTATCGAAACATAATTTCTAAAGTATTCAGATAAAATTTTAAACATAGTACATCCTAGACGTTGGTGATTTTGACAAATTTAATGAATATTATAACACTATCGTATAAATTTTTTTATTTATTCTTTGTATCTTGTGAACGATATTTTCATAAAGATAAATATTTTGCGATTATAAGAGAAAAAAGAACTGAAGTGTTATTTGAATTTTGTGTCTTTCAATATCATAAAGTGATAAGATTTATTATAAATTATTCTGTCATAGTTTTAAGCGATACCAAAAATTGTTAAAAAAATTTTTTTTCAAAAATGAAATTTCATTTGGTTGTTCGTAAAAATTTATTTTGATGGTTTAGATATTGAAAAAAAAACGAAATTATTAAGATGGATATAACATATATAAAATTATAACGTCACCAAAAGAATCAAATATAGAATGTATCGCACTGGATCATAAAATGTTTCATTAAAATATTAAATATCATTAAAAATATATTTAACTATTTAATCTGCATTAAGTAGACAAAAAAGAATTCTTCAATATTAAATGTATCATTTAACTCCGATGTTAAAAGATAATATGCATTAAAAACTTTTAATTGTTTTTCTATAAATCAAAAAAGCACATTGCCTTAGGTCTATGAAGAATAAAATATATGAGTATTTTATCGAAAATGTTACTTTTAGGGAAATGACATGTTTATTTTATAAGAAATTCAAAGTGTATAGTGTATCCTGGTAAACATGAGATGATTGGAATCAAAAACTACCCGAAAACCTAGTTTAAATCTATATAAAATTGCCTAAATAAGGTAAATTCTTTATCATAAAAATAAATCATTTCATACTGAATGATGAAATTTACAAGAAATACCTATTTTGAAAAGAAAAACCGAAAAGCTTGTAATAAATTTTTGTTCAACAAAATATTTTACAGTTTATTCTTAAAATGCAAATATTCAAGAAAAATAGACATAATCGAAGATATATTTGATATATCAAGTCAAAACCGATTTAAATATGAACTTCATCAAGAATATACCAGAATTCTATAAATAATAATTATCAGCTCAAACAATTGATCAGTGTTAGCACACCTATCGGAATCAAAACACGTAAGATAATATATATAATTCTAAATTTAATGTCTCGAGAGGGGAACTAAATTTGTTTTACGTTATATAAAATCAATTAACAGTTTAAATGCTGATGTAGATTGTTAGATAACCATTTTCTAAAATACGAATAAAAAAAAATCAACGAATATTTCAGAAACATCGATTATGAAATTTCATTAGAATCCTAAATATTTATTGATAGAGGAATTTTTAAATTTTTATTTTTTATTCATTTTGACTTTGTTTGATTATAGATTAAAAAAATCATCTACTTGTTAAATATTTTGATAAGGTTTATGTTCTAATGCATGTGGTTAAACTATCAACTCAATATCATAAATGTTATTTATTTTATCAAATAAACAAAATATTTTTTACCCATTTACTGATTTTTTAATGAATACAAATAGAATATTTTTTTTATTTCAAATACTTTTGGATTACAAGTATCCATAAGAAAAGAAATTAATATTTTTGAGCGTATCTTCTAAGCAGTATAATTTGAACAGACAAGTGTAAAATATATATTTTGTTTTGATTAAATCATGATATACACAGTAATTAACTTATTTATGGATTATATATTTAAATTTGTCCAAGATAATGTGTAAAAATAATCTATTTGCAAAATTTTTATATAATTGAGAGGATTAGCAAAAAAAACATATTCTTGAAGAATCTTTAAAGATTTATCAATAAAATTCTTAAAATAACTAGCTTTCAAATATATGTGTTATTTAAATTTAGAAAGAATGCTATTTTTCAGAAAGATAAAAGGTAAAACTGAACGGATTTGATACTATTGATAAAGTTATATTTACTTCATAACATATAAATATATCAAGATTTATTATTATAAAGTTTAAAAACTATATTTAATGATATAGTTGAACTGTCTTACATTATAAGATATAAGAAATAAAATTTTCTATAAATTTGGTTGAATAAAAATTTTGTTTGTTAATATTTAAAAGTGAGTTCAAATTTTTATTTATCATAAATATAATTGTTGAAAAATTATATTTTTCTTAATTTTATTCTACTTTTTTCATTAAATTTCATATTAAGACTTCCAATTCTGTGCGACTATCGAATATAAATAGGTTATATACTTAATACGATATTACGCGCTCTATTAATTAATATTCATCTACTTAACATAAATAGAAGCTCTATATATGAATTGTCTCTTTAGTTTATGATTGTTTAATTTTTAAAATAAATATTTGATAGAGGCATTGTTTTTAATCGAATATGATTCATAAAATCATTTGATAAAATACATTTAAACTTTGAAAAAATATTTATCAAAATATTTTTTATAATTTAGGTTTTAAATCAAATATATTAACAGTTTGATAATCTTAAAAACGTATAATTTTCTGCTGTTATATTTTTTCATAAAAAAATTTGTCAAGTAGGAAGGAACTATTTAATTTAAAATATATATCCATGCAGTTTAAAGACTTAAATTATCTGATATCAAATGGAGAAACAAAGAAGAAAAATTAATTCGTATTTAGTTGAGAAATTATTTCTTAAAATTATCAAATTAATATTCAATAAAATAATTTTTGATATAATATTATAAATACTGAGTAAATTTTTATGATTATACTTTTTGACTATTTATGAGAGTTAAGAAATTTGATTTTAAAAGGTGTGTTAATGAGGAGTAACCATAGTTTATGTCTACATTACAACCCTGAAATATCAAAATATTTAAATAATAGATAAATTATCTGGCGATATTTATATTCAACAAAATAATGTTATATATCAAGTTACATTGTTTGAAATAACAACAATATGACAATGTTCAATGTTTAAGCATTGATAATATTGCTTAATAATAAATAAATCATTGAATTTTTAATTTTATAGTTTGTAATCTGTGTTTTAATTTAATTGTGATTCTGAGTTCATTCCCATCAATTCAAAATCGGCAAATTAAAGTAAAATTAACATATGATCGAAAATAATATTACATTAATTAATTCCAAAAAGTGGCAATAAAGAGTTGCACTCTGAAAATAAAAAACAATTTTTTATAAATCATCACAATCATATATATTGCTCTATGATGGAACATTATTTTCTTTTTATAAAATATGAATATCATATTTGCGAAAATAAATTAAATTCAAGTAATATCAAATATATATTTTTATACTGAAAACACAAAATTACATGTTTCCAATTTCACATATTCTTGATTAATTTGAATGATCATTTGTTGCATTAAATGATAGGCTATCTCGATAATATGTTACTATCAAATATTTAGTTTCAGAATATAATATCATGTGTAATTTAAGTTACAAAATTTACATATATTACCAGAATTCTGTTTTTTCTTCAAAAAGGATGAAGATATAGTTAGATCATCATTTAAATAATAAAAATGCGTTAATCTTTTAAATGATCAATATTTATAGAATCATAGAATCTAATATATGATTTATTTTTTAAATTTATTTTAATCATTCATTAAAAGTAAAAAATTTTTTCTGTTATAAATGAAAAATGCTTCGTTCAAAATTTTAGATAAATATTTTTTGAAAATAATTTTTTATGTAAATTGCTTTTTCACACATCTAATGAAGTCTTGGTCAATCAGATAAACTTCATGGTGAATATCTACTCAATACAATTTTTAAAATACATTGTTTAAATTAAAATTATTGAGTTTTTTTTTAATGTTAAATATTTGATTTCTTTTGTTAATAACGTTGCGATATTTTTATTTTATACACTATTATCAATGACTAGAATTATTAAAGGCATTTGGATCTAAATTAACATTTCGTATCCATGAATATTTTCCATTCAAATGATGTAATAATTGAAATCAAATTTAATAAATATTTTTACATCATCTATTTTAATTAAGTTCAAATTTTGTAAGGCTTTTTTCATGAGTCTTTAACTGTCAAAATATATTTCAGATTAATAAATCTGATATCTGAGACACATTTAAATAATTATTAATATTTTAACAAAATCATTTTCCTTAAATCAAAACCAAATAAAACTTGAAACTATCATAATCAAAATAACTAAATTAACTCATCAGCTTATATTTTTCGTCATTTTAATTTGTCTTTTATACTTAGATATTGATCCCGTTAGATTTATTTTCAATATTTAAACTATAATTTTTCAAATAATTTAAAATAAACAATCCAGTACAACGAATTTCGTCATATAACATTCAGCATATAACATGTTCACAAGTAGGTAGTGTTGAGTAGAATATTTCCTGACATTATAGTTAACTTATTAAGCGTTGACGGTTGAATGTGTAAATATATACAACAATTTTTATTTCAAACACATCGATATTCTTACAATTGAAAAAAATCTATCATTTTCGCATAAATTTACCAGTATTTGAAGATTATAATAAAAGTAGGTTGTATCTGTGAGAAGTCCTTGCAGTAATATTCAACACATTATATTCTGAAGAGCGTTTTCCAATCTAAACTAGGAACTTGTATATCTGATGATTATTTCATACATCACTTCTTCAGGGTTAAAACGACTTTGTTTAAATCATATATTGATTAACACCATGATGAAGTCTGACTTAATTATATTAAATTAGAATATCGAAATTAAGATATCTTACTCTTCCATTTTATTGATTGAAAATTATTAAAATATAGTCAAAATTATGAAATTTCTACAATGTTTGAGAATTTATTATCTACATTATACTATTCCGTAAATAAATCTTAATTTTTTTTCAAATTAAATCTATTTAAGTTAGAAAATCGCTGACCATTTTATATTTATTTTTACTGAAAGTGTTATTTTTTATTTTTGTCGTTGATGAGTATGAATGTGAAAACATAAATTATTTTCAAATTATGATTGAAAATGAATTAAAATATTAATACAGTTTTTTATTTTCATTTATAATCCTCTCAATCATTTATTTGATATTTTATTATTGATTTTCTTTGAAAAAATTATTTTTGAAATCATATTTATAAAAAATTAAAATAGCATGCGAAATTATGAAATATTAACAGAAAATATATTCAGACTCAATATTAGATATTTTAAATTTTTAAGATTATTATAACGTAAGAAGAAAATATAATTTATTTTGGATTTATAAAACTACTTCAAATACAATATTGAACAAACATCTTATATACATTTCTAATAAGAATTTTATTAAATCTATAGTTAATATAATTAAAAAAATATTTGGATGTTCGATTCTTTGATTGTATACAATGTGTAAGAGATCGAAATTATCTACATATATTTAAAGACAAAAATTTTTATTTTTCGGTTTATCTAAGATTTTATAGATGATGTAAGCATTGCTTAATATTCGATTTTAGATCTTTTTTAAAAAAGGTTTTTTCATCTAAAAAAATATTAGTGTAAAATATGCTCCCGTGATTTTATTTTCATTGTTTTAAATAAATTGAAATAGATGTTTTAGAAACGATCATCGTCATTGTGCGCAAAATACTTATGCTAGAAAAGTAGGTTATGGAAGTCAATTATTTTGATGTGTTCGGGAAACATAACAACCACATGATAAAAAAATTTTCGCTAACATTTATTTTTGTATTATAACGAGTTTTAAACGACATTTTTTTAGTTATATGAGAATTTTGATCATTATGACTGATAAAACTATTTTTGTTGACTCACATACCTCGTAAAAATAATGATAACATACCTTTATTATTTTCAAAATTCATTAATTAAACCCTATTTTATATTATTTTTAGTCTAATATGTTAATTTTGTCAAATTTTATTTTAAACAATTTTATAATCACACCTTATGTTGTTAGAACTTAATGAATTAAAATTATGGAGATAAAAATTATTCTTCATAATTATAAAAGTGTGTATCATCTATTTTTTAATTTCAAATTGCCTAATACTTTTATTATAAAATTTTTACATACGATTTGTTTATCAGAAATCTGAAATTAACAGATAAATCGCTGAATAAATATAACTGAGTTTTTCACAAATTGTCCATTTATTTATATTTACTTTGAGATATAAAAAAAATTAATAACTAATTCAGCCTTGTTTTAGAGATTAAAGATGTTAATTAGGCAATGAAAAATGAATTAATTCTCATAATAATTTAATTATATTGCAAAAATATTCTTTTTGAGACATTCCATTTAACTTAATTTAAATATAGATGTTTAATTCTTTTCCAAATTATATCGATGAAAGAAATAAACGAATTCAAATTAAATTTTCATATGTTAATTTGAAATTAAACAATTGAGAGAAGTCTTCAATTCACATCCTAATATAAATTATTCATCCATATATTTTATAAAATATGTATATTTTAAAGATTGTAAATACATTTCATTTTTAATGCAGAACTAAATTAAAAGGATACGTTTTTCTTAAATATAATAAGTAAAATTTTATGTCAGTATTTACATCAAAAAGAAGAAATAAATATGTTTGATGATTTAATAAGTGCATTGTACGTTGCACTAAAAACTGAAAAAAAAGCTGTTAAATTTAAAAAAAGAAAGGAATATTAAAAGTTATTATTTTTCAAATGAGGTAAACATTAATTTTTTTAATTCATAAAATTTAAATCAGCGAATCAATCAAAATTACATGAAATATAGATTTTCTTAAAATATTTATAATATTTTGATCATTCGGAAGATTTTATAAATTCAAATTTTCTCAATAAATCGAAAACGGTGAAATTACAAATTTCTTTAAAAATAATGTCAATACAAATTTAGACTAAATAATTCAAATCGATCAATCCAACCATAAACAAACACGAAAATCATGTTACTTTGTTATTTTATATGAGTTTTAAAGTAAAAAATAAAATAATGCTTATTTAATAAAATAAAATTGTAAATTAATTTCTTATAAAAATCGTCAAGCTGAAATCGTTTATTTAATATTCTTTGATGACAAGCTTCTTTTTTAAATAAATTTTCATAACACCAATATTGTGTCGATAGTACAAACCTATTCTCATAATATGTTGTGATGGTTAATTTAATAGTTTCAATCAATCACTTAAATATACAACTAGATTATTATTCAAGAGGTTAGACATCATGAATCAAAAACGGAATGAACAAAATTGTACCCGTTTGCCAAGGCTTTTTGATTATGTTCTAGCAAACACCATAAAGCAGGGACACTACAAAAGAAATTACAATTCACCTATTACAAAAAAACTACACATTTCTTTAAGAGTTCCATCAATGAAGTATCACGAATTTTTTTTACTTAGCACACTATAATATTTTTTTTATTTGATCGATATTTAATAAGTATAATAACTGATTCGCATAAAGTTAATACTTTTATTTGCCCATCAAATATGTTATTAAAATCATCATCAAAATATTTTCATTTTGTTTTATTTATGTCATTGTTTAATTAAACGAAATAACGTAATATAAATGAAAATGATTTTTATTTTGAAAATGTTTAGATTGCTAAACTTATATATAATGCAATTTAACATTTATTTGTCTTTAAATCGTAAATTGGAACAAATAACCTGATTGAATATAATATTTAAATTTGAAACTATTTGATACTTAACTGATTCCATAGAAAGAATTTCAAAAATAACATATTTTTAAATTTATTACAGATAGAAATATGAGGATAACAGTTTGGATCTGTATTATTAGATATGCAATGCCATAAAATTTGTTGAAAATTATTTATCAAAATAAAATAATAACTATTTGTTTAGATATAATTTACGAAAAAATATTATGATTCCAAATCTTACACGGAAAACTAATAAATACGCGCCAACTTTAATAAACTTAGTAATCATCGATTTATCTAATTTTTAATTTAAATCTCAACAACGCAGATTTTCTGATTGTAAGTTACAAATTAAAATTTTGAATAACTTAAAAACAATTGTTTTGTGATTAATATATTTTTGTGAAAAGCATATTTTGATATTCTTAGTCAAATATTTAACGATTATGAAAAATCAAAAATATATGTGATAGTTTAATGTAATCTATTAAAGAGATCATTTGTCAATTTTAAATAGTTTATCAATATCTATAGAAATATCATGATTACAATTTATATAGTTAAGCTAGATTATATTCATATTTTTAATCGAATGATCAATGTATAATTTATTAAATAAGATAAAATTAGTCATAAATAGAGTAATATAAGAGTTTTTTAATATATATCATTACTATAGATAATTTAAAATATTTCCTTAACCATTATAAAGATGTAATAAATTAAATATATATTAAAATTTTTTGTTTTTATAAATTCATAATTACCATCTCAGCAACAATTAAATATAGTTTTTTGTGTTATTATTAAAATGATATTTTTGGTAACAGCTATTTTTTGTTCTATTAATTTGAATAACTTCAAAAATAAAAAATAAATTTCCTTCGACTTTATCATATCAAATATTTGTCTAGAAAATATATACTTATTAAATTTTAAATTTATACCATATTTGTCTATGTAAAAGTCGAATTTTTAAATATTTGTGAATTTTTTCTAAAAAAGATTGAAAATATTAAAAAAATGTCACTTACAAATTATTTTTTTATAAACATAAAAAACTATTTTAAAAGTCATTACGAATTCATGTTGAAATTTATGAAGTTTTTCTTGAATAAATATCTTCAAATTTTAATTTTTTTATAAATCGTATGTCATTTCGACTGAAATACATGAAAATTAAACTTAAACAACCAACGTAAACTGTAATTAAAAAACAAATTTACACAATTTTTCTTGCGAAACAGTTATTCTCGACGATTTCTAAAATGGAAATTAATAATGAGAATTTACCAATGAAAGTTTTAAATAGTTCTTAATAGCGTTAAAATTATCATAGTTTGAAATATTCAATTCCTTAGAATGAGCACAATGAAGCTAGAATTTCCTCAATTTTAAACACTTAAAAATAAAATATAAGAGAAAAATCGCAAGAATATATTGTACTTTTATACCCAGACCTTCTTTATATCAATTAATCAAAAGGGAGCAATCTAAAGATTAATGAAAAGTAATATGAATAGAGAAGTTGTCTCTTGAATAAAATATAATTATAAAGAAAAAAATGCAGGAACAACCTGACAGATGTGTTCGATTTCAAGTAGAATTTTCACAAAAATGGATAGAATAAATAATACAACTGAAGTATATATTTAAAAATTACTTAATTTTCGAGGAAATGAGCAAAGTCTGAGCCCATGATTTCAAAACGTATATTATATTGAAAACCTGACGGAGATGTTTTATCAAAAACTACAATCGTCTTCGTTGTTTAAATTAAAAAAATCTTCAAACATTTAAAATGAAAAATGACTTTAATCATGATAACATTTTACTCCTATGTAAATCTTAAACATCTGAATAAAGAGTTTTATTTAATTAGAAAGAATTGATTTATTTTAGTCTTTTAGCATTTAGATAATAATTAGTATCAAAAAAACATTATGACATTTTTATAGTACAACTAAACAAAATTATTCATAGATTTTGAAATTTCATATTACTGTTGAATATCTAACAATCACACATATAATAAATTTAAAATATAACGTTGTAAATGGTAGATTTCAAAATGATTCGTTAAGGCTCATGCTAACTTCTTAAAAGAAAACATCAGTCCTATATTTCAATCATATACATGTATTCGTCAATCTAACAATTGACTGAACATGAAGACATAATAATGACATTGAGTAATAATTTATATTTCCTTTTTTTGAAAGATAAAGAATTTACCAACATATTAAACTGTTATGAAAACATTTTTATTTTATAAAAAATTCAAATAAAATGAATTCAAAACATACAAGAAAATTTTGGAGATTTTGCAAATATTGCAAGTAATTTTTTGTTCACATTTAAGTTATTTTAAATAAAAAATATTTTTCAGATAATTTTCTCATTTTTAAATATTTCATGTTTATATACTTTACTGACTAAATAGTTTTCCTCGTACTTTGAAAATAGCCAGTATATTTCATAAGTGAATTTTCAAAAAGATATCTCATTGATAATTTGTTTTTGTTTATCAAAAAGATATTATATTATTTCAGATTTGTCTGATTTTTACAATAACTTTAATTATTGGCATTGATGTGCTCATAATTATGATATAATATTAAGTGTAAAGTAATCGTGATATTTCTATTGATAATCAAAAACGAAAGATTTTTCGAAATATAAACACGTGGTTTTAATTTTATTGTGACATCATTTTCTTAGATAAAATTTGAATTGTTTGTAAAATATTTCATACATTTAAAAAGAATCTAATTCTCTCAAAAATTTTTAAAATGATTTAAACATATAAATTTTCATAATTTTAATTTTTTTTCGTCTAAAAATCACATTTAGATTTTTGTAATTTTTTGAAAATTAATGTTGCGTATCTCGCTATTTTTCATTCTTTTTTCCTTTGAACTTCAAACTATCTTATTCCATCTTAAACAATTAATTTATAATTGGCTAAATCAAACATCAAAGCGCTTCATTGTTTCGTACATATTTGAAAAGGTTAATTAGCTCTCATCATAATTAAAATTAATTGTTTAATAATTTTTTCGAAAAATTTACTTCTTTCTAATTCAGTTATTTTTGATATCTTTATTCAATATAACCTTATTGTAACAACTAATACTCAAAAATATTTGTTTTTATAATATTTGACATTGAAAAATATGATATAAGTCAGTTATAAAAATGATATTTCTTAGAGTATATTTTTATTAGTGAAAATTAAGCATTAATTATATTAAGAGAAAAGTATATGCATGATTATCGTCAACTTTTTATCCAAATCAGTTTTTTTCTAAGATTATAAATGCATTTAATTTTCTGAAAATAAATAGTTTAAAAATATAAGGAATTCTAATTTTTATTTGATGTTTATAGATGTCAGATTATATCACAAATATAATTGTTTGTTGTATCGTCATTGAAATCACATATAAAAACCTCAAGAACTTTAACTGATAATTTTTAACATAATTATTCAATGCAATTTAACTTATTTATTTTTTAAAGTCATAAATTAGGACAGTAAATTTAAAATCTCTCAAAAGATTTTATTTTCTTATATGTTCTATAATCTCAAAGAATAGATAAAAAGAACTTGCAAACATCAATTAACCTATAGAGTTTTGAAATAATATTATCTTAAATATTTTTTAAATAAATAAAAATCATAAAGCAAAGAATATCAATATATTTAATTTTTGATAACATCCTAAAAAATTATTCTTTTTAGATTTTTCTATACATTTAAAGAGGAGACAGAATTCTATTAAATAAATAATAGAGATTTGAAGCATTAACCAAAGAAATTTAAATATTTTTTTCTTTAATATATATGTTATCTTTTTATTGAAAGTAAATATTTCAGATAATTATGTTCTACAATATGAATTTAAAGTTCATTGATTGTTTTTATGTTTTATAAATAATTAAACCAAATTGAAAACTAAATAAAACCAAATAAAAGATTAAAATTTCAATATAATAATAACCTGCAAAATGGTATAAAATAAAATATGCTTTTTTTATTCAGCATTATTTTACGATCACAGATGAAGCTTTGTGATATTATATTGATATTTAAGCATAAATTATAATTTCGAAAAAAATAAATATTCTCTTCGGTTGATAATCAAAATGTTAAAATTTGTGGTTTTAATGATAAATTAACAAAATATATGCTACACTTATTTTTGATATAATTAATTGTATATCATCTTTAATTTTAATTTCAATTTGAAGAAAATAGAAGTTAATATAAAGAAAAAAAATATGACAGTATTTTTTAATAGAGGAAATAAATTTAAAAATATAAAACGTTATTTTATCTTTTTTCATTTAGACAGCGATTATTAAATTTGATTTTTATACATGGTGCGTTTGATAATAACATTATATTGTTAAAAAAGTTAATTTGAATTTTAATCACCGCACTGGAGTTAAATAAAAATAAACGATTACAGATATTATATTTTGATATCACACAAAAAATTTGATTCTTTGATATCATTTTCATTTTTGATTTAATTAAAATATATTTAAATCACATGAGTATTTATAATTTATGAATTTTAAGCCAATTATCCAGACTCTTTACAAAGTAAACTTTAACATAAATTTATTCGATTTCGGAAGGCTAATTACTCTGCGCTGGATGGTTTAACATACATAGCTTTATGAATTGAAAAATTATATTTATTTTATACATTGACATTTAACGGTAAAATTTTATTCATCATATTCTCTCAATTAATTTTATATAAATTCCAAATTTTAAAAATGTAATTTTATTACATTTAAGACTATTACTTCAGAGTTATAAAAATTATTTTGATAAATAAGAAATTATTGAATTAACAGATTGTTAGTTAAGAATAATCAATTTTTTATATCAATTACAATACATATAAAATAAACTTAAATAATATGCTATATGTTTTATTTTAATTTCGTTTTTACAATAAATCACGATTTTCTTAACTTCTTGTGATAACGTAAGTTATTTTAAGTTATGAAAAAGATAAAATTTTCATTCTATTACATCAATATATTAATATATATTATTAAATTTTTAACCTGATCAATTATTATCAATTTCATATTTGAGTAAATATAAAAATTATATAGATATTTTAAAAATACACAATTTTTTGCATAACGCATCTATGAATGTTTTCTACAATTTGTAGCCTATTATTTATTTGATTTCTTGGTGTTTATTCTGTACAATTAAAAATTCATTTCAAAAATTTTATAAGAAAACTAAAAATATTTATCATATAGGTACTATTTATTTAATATTTTTATATTTATTAAAACAAGTAGTTAATGATCTTGATCCTTTCGAAGTTTATAATTTTCTCTGAAATTTTACAGGTGGTAATAAAAATCGTTTACCATTTTTAGAATTACAAATCATTGAAAATATTATATGATTATTATAATAATTAATTTTCATTCAGGAAAATAAAGATATATAAAAAATAGCTTTCGTTGAATACAATCCTCTTTAAATGTGACAAACAATAATTTCTCATATTTGATGTTTAATCATGGAGTTTTGGTTAATTGAAGAATTAAAGTTCGTTGATTTATTAATTATCTGAAAATGATTCATAATATTTTTTAAAATAGATAAAATAATTTATTTAAATTTTTCATTCATTAAAGAATAATGCACATCGATGACTTATGAAATTAAATAATTTTTTGAAAATACAACTTCGAAATTCATCCAAAGGTAATAGGTATTCTTATATTGTAGATATATATTTAATTTTGATTTAAATAAGATATGATCCATCCTCTTCGTTTAAAATTTATAACTTTTAATGACAGAAACAATGTTATTGAAAAAATAATGGGGTATTAGATTGAAGATTATCACGAATCTTTATTTATCATCAGTTATCTTAATTTTATGATAACTTTAATAAGTTTAAAGGTAGTTTAATTTTAAGTAAAAAATTTTAGAGTAGATGATTGTATGATTTTTTATTTCATTTATTATCTCAAAAATCTATATTCTAAGAGTTTTAAATAATTTTTGTGGGTAAAAACATTGCTAAGTATTCCATGCCACGAAGAATTGAATTATATAAATTGTCTTCAAAAATAGTAAAAATGAAAAATTTTCAAAATAATAAATGATTTTTAGATTAAATGAGTATTTTCAAATTCAATAGCACTTTATTGAAATGAAGCGACATAAAAAAGTGTTGAAAATTAATCAAATTGTCATCTTCATACAATCTTTTAATCTATAAATATCTCTATATATAATTTTAAAACACCATGTATATGAAAAGTCATCATTAATTCAACTTAATGAACAAAATAAAACGTTTCATAAATCTTATTACATCTTCTTTAAGATACTAAGATATATATGACAAATGATTATATAAATTGGTTTTTTCGAAATAAGAAATGGAAAAACAAAGAAAATTAATCTCGTGAATTTTCAATTGAGTGATTGTTAAATATTAAATAAACAAAACAATCATAAATAACTTACTTAATTTAAAAATATGATGACGAAATAGTTCATATCAATTTTTCAATAATAAAGTGTTTAAACAACAAAATAAACTGTAAATTATTTTTTCAATTGTTTTATGAATATTTTTAATAATAAAATGATAAAAATAAGTATTCTTAAATAGATTCATAATGATACATAATTTTAACACATTTTTTATTCTGTAAAAAAATTAATGTAAATTTATGAATGAATGATCAAAATGTCATATTTTTTCATTTGCAAAACCTAATTTTTAATAAAGTATATTGTTGTAATGCTAAATCTTATCGAAATATTTATCACTATTTTTCTCTTTAAAAATCTTCAAAATATTTGATTTCTGTATATTTTATACGTTTATTTCGATATCAAAAATAAAATTTAAGAATATTTAATATAATAATGGTTTAAATATTCAAAATATTACGAGAAATTTTTAATATAAACAAATAAAAAGGCAATAGAAATATATTCATTCATTTTTATGTTAAACATGAGAGATTATTTTTATAATTCAGAAATTTTGTATGTATTGCTGTCTTAAAGGTTCATCTATATACTAAAGCATTTATTTAATAAATATAAACAAATTTTTTTTTAATTTTTTGAATTTGGTTTCTCGTAACGTCTTAGCTTAATTATTTTTTATCATTAACCTTAAATCAATTTTGATGTTTTCTTAAATTTGTTCAATGTATTTTTTGTTGTTTATAAAATCAAAAGATTTTTTCAATTATTTAATTTAGATTTTGAAAATTAAAAATCACGAAGAAAATTAAATGAAAATATGAAACAAAAAGCAAAAATTTATTTAAACATGATTATTAAATTTTTTTAAGATTTGCTATACTAGAATATAAATAATGTATACATACTTTGAAAATATTACCATTATTTAAAAAATTAAAAATAATAAAAAATGTTTCAAATCAGTTCTAAAATTTCACTGTATAATTTTCGAAAAAACAGATTAGTAATTAAAATGGTATATTCTGATCATCAGTGTTTAATGATAAATTTATTAAAAGTATGTCATTTTATGTTTTATAATAAATATACTCTTTTCTATTTTTACTTTATCATTGTCAGATATGTTACAGGAAAATTCAGATCATGTTTTTAAGAAAAACAGATATATTTCAAAACGTGTTTTATTAATTATCATATCATTGTTGAAATATTATTTATTGATACTAAAAAGCAGAAAGTACTTTCTCGCGATAATATTTTTACTTTTCATTTATTATTACTAAGGAAGCATTAAAAAAATTCTCAAAAATAAAATTCAAACAGTTATGTTATTCGTCGAGATAAGGAATTATGTTTAAATAAAAACTCAAAAATATATTGTCGTAAAGTGAGATATATAATCATTTGTTTTTTTCATTCGATTTCAAATAAATATTTTATCTATTGATATTTTAAGCATATATCATTTCATATACAAAATTAAGAGGGAAAAAGTACGGTTGATAATTTTGAACAAATAATAGTTTTATATATATTTATAAAGAAAAATAGAAGATGATTGATTGATCTTTTTTATGTAAATGATTAGTAATATGTTTCCATGTAAACATTAATTCAATTTGATTTGGATTAATAAATGTTATTAACTATTATAGATGAATATGATTTTCGATTAATTAAAGATTTTGTGCGAGTCCTTGATGTAAATGAACTCATGATTTTAAAGGAATTTTAGCTATTTATAAACATAAATATTTGATTCTGATATTTTAAATTAAAACGAATATTTTTATAAATAATGTATTTATTTTTAAAAATAAATGTAATCTATGAAATTATTATTAAAACAATATAAATATTTGATATATGAAAAAAACTCTGTCTATATCATTACTTGTTCTTATATTTTGACGGTAATGCTTGAGTTTTAAAATACAAATAATAAAATTTGATAAAATATTGTAAGGTATTTATTTACATCAGAACAAATATCCATTTAAAATCAAATAAAATATATTTTAATATATAATGGAATTAAAATAAAAATATTTAAGATGTTCTTATGACTTTCAATAACTTATTTATATTTGACCATGAAAATAAAATAAATTTTTTTTCACTCGAAGAATATTCAAACAATCGTAAAACGGCGTATCACTAAAAATAGTCTATAAATGTCTTTTTTTCAATTTTATTTTAGACTTTTATACGTTATTTTAACTTTTAATATTAAATTATTATATAAACCTTGACACAATGACAAAAAGTGTGAAAATAATAAATATATTTTAAAATGTTATTTGTTGTCTAAATTAAATATTTTGCATTTTTGAATTTGAAAAACATTAAAGTTTTATTTTGACATTCAAAAAATAAAGACGACATTTTTATTTCTGAAATTATTTGAATGCAGAAGAATATAATAAAGTTGATTTCTTAAAATAATATGATTTTTAATATTTTTTAATTAAATATAGAATAAGCATTCATCAGAATACTTGAGAACTTTATCTGGAGTTACATTTAATCTCATTTGAATCCTTTCAATGATTATTTATCATATTAATAAGATGAAATTTTATTGTTTTATATTTAAAATATAAATAAAAGAGATAGTTTTTAAATATTAAGACATAATTTATGAGATAATTTTTTTTTAATTTAATTAATTATATGATCCTATTAATTATCAATCTTTAGCATATATAATTATAATTAATCAATCTTTTTCTCATAACATAAAAATAATTCGAATAGTTAAAATTAAAAGTTTTCTATTTCAGTCAATGTATTCTTTAAAATTATTGAACATTTATCTAAATATTTTCCCATTCATAAATAGCTTTGCTAATTACTCTATTGTAATATCTGACATCGAGATTGCGCATTCTTATATTTAATCTTATTTATACACCGTTTCTTAAATTATCCTTAACTTTTCTTCAAAATTTCAGAAACTATAATAAAAATATTTTTGAAAACTCTTTAAGTCTCGTCCTTGATTTTTAATATATTTCTTTGTAAAATTATCTGGAGATGTCATTATATTTTTTTAATGTTTTAAATATTGAAAACATATTTGATATCATATACATTGTCAAATTAATTGATTTTTCTAAAGTAAATATTTTTCATCGCTTCCAAATATTTCACAGATAATTTAAAAGTGAACGATCCTACATGATATGTCATTAATGTTACATGAATTAAATATTACTTTGATTTATCAATATTTACTATGTTATTCTATTTAAAAATAATTTTGGGATAACTAAATAGCAGAATATTATAAAAGCTCATGTTAAAAGTTTGTTTTTAAACCAATAATTTTCATTTCGTGAAATAAATTATATGAAGAAAGTAGTAGAATATAAATAAAAAAATATTTTAAATTTATCATACTCAATAGATATTTTGCTCAAAAATCATTTTTTCTACATTCTATTTTTCTGTTAGTTAAATATTGTGGTTTGATAAGGTTGATTTCCATTTAAATGTGACATAAAAAATTTATTTATACTTACAAGCTTAAAGAATAATATTTATTTAAAATTTTCAGAAAAATTAATTTTATAATGCAAATTCGACAAATTTTTTATAAAATTTGCTTCAACATATCTCAAGACATTTAATTATTGATATTTTATTTTATTAATTTTGAGTTTGAAAGAATTCAAAAGAATTAATTATTATAATTATATTTTATCCATGTTAGAATTCATATTTAAATAAAAGAAAATTATAAATTATAAATAGAAAAATTAATTAATTTAAAGGATTTACTTCGATTAAATATGTTAATAGGGAGTTAGTATAAACCTTCTTTCTACCTAAAGATTAGATGAGCATTTCATTGGATATTATCCAGAGTGTATTCCACTTTTTATGTATTTCTTAATAATGTACATATTCCAAAGATTTATTCATACTAAGCATCATTTCTTGTTTGAGATTTATAAAATTTTTAAGAAAGTATATCAAAAAAAATTTCTGGATGACCATGAAAATAATTTGAAATAAAAAATATATTAAAAATGCCAAGATCAATTCATTTATTAAGCATGATATTTACTAGAAAAATATTTTTGATATCATATAAGACATTTTACGATGTCGATATTCCAAAAACAGAAAACAAAAATATTTTTAATGCTCAAAATGATGAGAATGTAAAAAAGAGTTATAATTTTGTGACATTTAGATAAGACCCACTATCATCGAAGATTAATTGTGAAGAGATTAGATTTATAATAAAAATTGATATTTTGTGTTTAATTAACTTATATTTTTATGATTTAGCATAATGTATGTTTCACTGCAGAGTCAATCAATTATCAATATCAAATGTAAAATAATATAATCGAGAATCGAATATTTATGAAAAGATTGGCGGCAATATTTATATCACAAAACTACACATATGAGTTGAAAAAAACCGTAAATTAATTTAATTTTGCTTGGAAGGTTTAATTAAATTTTACATGTTAAAAAAGTTTTGTGAATATATGAATGATAATATATTATATTTATTTCAGAGATAATATTTTTTACGATTCAATAAAATTATAGTTTTTACCACAATTGATTTTTAATTTTAATGATATATTTTTAAGTAAGCCTATTTAGATCGTACATAAAAATAGTAATTTGTTTTTTATTATAACAACTATGAGGAATTAAATGCATTTTAACCTTAAACTAGTAAACTAATACTAAATAATTTTACTAAATATTTGATCATTTTCTGCGAAGATAAGGTAACACGTAGGATTATCACTTATGTGTTCTTAATTTTTGAATTAAACTTTTTGTTGTTTGAAATATTATTTTCTTATTAAACATTTTAACAATAAAATTTTAAAGCTAGATATAATAATACTTATATGTATTTTAAAATGATTCATGAATTTTTCATCAGATTAATAATATTATATTATTTCTTTGAGTTATCATGCATTTTTATTTTGTAATAAACTGAATATTATTTTTCTGTTATTTGAGAATTAAAAAAAAATTTTTAATTATGATAAAAACTTTTATCGTTTCCTCTAACATTTTAAAAGGTTATATATTATCGTAGATAAATAAATGATCTCATTTGTTACGCAATAAAACATTTAAATTAAAATTTTTTATTTTAAAAATACAATATCTATTTTTAAAGATCTTGAAAAATTTTCTTAACTTTTTTTACAACACGTTCCATTTATCTTGTTAAAAAATTCATAAATGTTAATATATAAAAATTACAAATATCATATATTATGAAAAATATAATCATTGTTTTTATTACTACCACAAAAAATGAACAATACTTAACCTATACAGTCGATTATAGAATCTTTTTTATAAAATACAAATAAATGCAATAAAAATTTATATCAAAATATTTTTTATAAATTATATCAATGTATTTCGAAATTTAAGGCCATAGATAGTTGATTTTAATATCAGTATTTATGGTAAAATTTATTTTCTAGTATTATAAAATAAATAATAATTTATTATGTCATTTTTATTTAGTATAATATTATTAATAAAAAATAATAGTGAGGTCAAATAATATAAATTATATAACTAATTTAGATATGAATAAACTGATATTATAAGTAAAAATTATTCTTTTTTGAAAATTTCTAGCTTTATGAATATATCAAAATTAATTTTGAACCATCTTATTATATTTTTCTTTAAAATTTTGTGATATTATTGTTGCATTAATAATAATTCAACAAAATATCTCTCCAATTAGATATAATTTCGATGATACAAATTAAAACAAATATTTTAAAGCAGAGTTTATTTCTCATGATCAAATTATTTCAAAAGAATAATTTAGAATAATTGAATGATAATTTTATTATTTGAGTAATTTAAATATTTAAAACGATAAGAATTTTTAACGAGTAAAAATATTAAATTATAAAATAAATAATATCTATAAAATAAAGAATATTCTTAAATTTTCAAAATACTTCGAATTAACATGATCATTTTTTCAATCATTTTCTTTTAATTCATAATTTTTATAATTTTAAAATGATTATCTTCAAAATCTATTTTTTACTTGATTCGGTATGATATAGTTTTAAACATTATGTATATTATCATTAATAACCCTACCTGTTATACTTCATTTATATTAAAAATTTCTCAATATTAATGATTTTATGTTAATTAATGAGTGGATGTATATTAATATTATTAAGAAGTCAAATATATAGCTTTTAAATTTTTAAAATATACACAAAACATTTTATTAACATTCTTTAAATTTCACATTCTAGATACATTCTGGTTAAATAATTAAGAAATAATAGATATGATTTAATTTGTTTGTTTTAAACGCGATTTATAGATCAAAATGAAAATATGAATATTCTTAAATATATAAATTAAAATCATTATATGTTTGTAAAAATATATCATTAATTATGTTCTTAAGGATTAATATATTTTGAAAAATTTTTATAATTTTACATGGAAAAATCACATTAAAACATCTCTCAAAAAACATTCAGTTTTTAAGTTATCGATTGCACATTTTAAAAAGTTAATCCAAGATTTCAAAAAAATTTAACTTAGGTTAGACGACATTACTCATAAAAAATTGGTAATAATAACTTTAGTCAAAATAAACGCATTTTGACAGGGCTTTTAACTTATTCTTTCAAAAATATCAATAATATAAATTTGTTGCAATGAAATATTATTACGCTTCAAGGCATTTAGTTATTTTTATAAAATATTACTAGATTTAGATCTTATATAATCAGAGATCAATCAAAACACATCATAAAATGATTGATTTATATTATCAATAAAAATATATAATAAATTTGAGATTATTTAAAAAGAATATATAAATTTCATTTTGAAATGACATTTAGAGTATGTTAGATTGATAATATTAAAAATCTGAACTTACTTTTTTATCTGATATATTATATAATAATCTTAAATTAAAAATTTTTTTGGAAACCTGAAATAGTTTCATTGTTTATATAATAAGTAACTAAAATGTTTTTATCTATTAGCTTAGATTTGACTTTTTTTATAATTTGATGTTACAAACAAATAAATCGTAAATGTATTGAAGGCTGTTCAAAAAGATGAATGTGAGGATTTACAAGATTGAAAAATTTTTAATGATCAAAATTTAGAAAATTTTCTAAGAAAAATGAGCTTTTTCTAAAAAAGAATAATGACATATATTGAATCAATTCAAGATACTGATATTTTCTTTTAATCAATATTCTGTCTTCATATTATTTCTGATTGATGTTGAGAATATTTTGCTATGCATATAAGGTATACTGAAAAAAATACTTTAAAATAATTCGAATCTCTTTAAAATTAAAACAATCAAATAAAAAAATATTATTGAAAAGAATATTAATAGAAACAGGATATAATATAGGATGTAGCAATGATTTATAAATAAAATTTTTTGATATGAATAAATATTCTGTAGGGATGACGTAAATATTTATTTATTCAAAGAATTTTAATATCATTTAACTTCGAACCTGTTTATAAATTTATGTTGAAAATCAACTCAATCACGATTTTCATATAAAATTTATCTATATTATATGGCCATTTTTTTTAATTTCCAAAAAAATATACCTCTATTTTAAATAAAGAAAAATTTACCTTATTTTTTAGAAGTGGAAAAAATAACTTTTAATGGTCTAATTTATTAAGTATTGACGAGAGTAAGATTTTCAAAAATCTGTTGGATATCAGAAGAAAAATTATTTTAGGTATTTCAAAAATTTTGATATATGGATCAACACAATGTTCAAACTACTGAAGTGGTATATACAGGAATGTGCAAAAACTAGAAGATTAATTTTTAAATATATATCATGTGGATTGATTTTAAATGCGTGAATAAAAACAGAAAATAAAGATTTCATTCCCTGGTTCACGATAATATAAAACCAAATAAAAGTGATTCGAAGGCATTTTTGAGAGATATTAGACCACTGAAACAAGTAATTTTAAAAGACACACCAGATTGAATAAACGAGAGATAAACTATATTTAATGTAAAAATATTGATTTATTGATGAACTATTATTTTAGGTTTCCAGTTAAAATGATTTAGAAATAGTTCATATTAATTAACAGGGTACAGCAGTAGAAAAAGATAATATAATACAGCTTTCACTTTACATCTAATATTAAAACGTAATTTGATCAAAAATATATTATAGAATGTTTTATAAAAAAGATTATTATCCTTAATTAAGATATGAGAATACTTTTATGATGATATACAATTCAAGGTATAATAAATATAAGTTACACTGTAATCTGATTGATTATCATGTTTTGGTATCTGTTTAATCTTTTAATTATTTACCTTTAAATTCAATATTAAAAAATTTAAACAACTATATAAACTTGATAAAGTTATATAACATTCTAAATTGTTTAACATCTTATGTGTGCTTTTATATTCATGATTAATTTTGAAAATACTTTCATTTAAATTAACATTTTATAAAAAATGTCTTTGATATAAATTTTAATTCTCCAGTCTCATAATCCTGGCCAAATAATAAAATGATACAAATAAACTATATGATATAATAGCTAGTTTTACAGATTTTCAGATTTAACATAATATGATTTGAAAAATATTTGACAAAATATAATAAATAACTCATATTAGTGAATTTTTACATATATTAATATCAAATATTTAAACATAGTGAAAGTCAAACATTTTTAATTGTTAGTAAGAGTTATCTTTATTTCATCAAAAATAACTTATATCAAATAATATCATTCTTGCAAAATATCTATGAAGGAATAGCAGATCTTATTTCTCAAATTTTTGTTAATGTTATAAGAATGATCCATTTATTAAAATTAGGTTCAAAAAGATCGTTGAACAACCTTTTTAATATTTTTTTCACATTATCCATGAACTACACAACAAATTATTAAGATATTTCATTTTGATTTCCATATGATACATATAAAGATATATGTAAATTTAGCTGTTTTGAAGAGATACAGAATATTATTATTGATATTTTTTGGACATATCTCATATTATTTATGTTCACTGTAATAGTAGTTATGATGTCTATTTCCTGAACATGACAAACTCAAGTGAATAACTCTCAGTTTTGACAAAGGTAATTTTCTTGTATATCAAGTAACATCATCATATTTTCGAACAATGTTTTTGATATTTTAAGAATCATTAATAAAGAATGATAATTACAAAAAATTGTGTTTCTTATAATGATTTATAAGGGTAAAAACAAAGTTATGAAGATACTAAATTTTCTTACATATAACATACGCTTATTTCAAGATTAATGTGTTCAGAAGAAAAAATCAAATATTATGATTATACAAATATGAAAATTCAATAAAAGTGAAAAAATAACAGATTCTAGATTCACCGAACCGAAAAGAAAATTGTCTATATGTTGTTTCATTCCATAACAACCACATTATCTGATAAAAATTTTAGTATTTATATGAATTATTTCGTCAAATTTTTCATTTGAGACATTTTATTGGGTAAAAATTTACTCAATAATTTTATTAAAATGAATACATACGTTTTAAATTTCAATCTAATGCAAATATAAAACACTTTTCATGTTCATGGATCAAGAACTAAATTTTTGTTTGCATATCTATTTTTAGTTAACGTAAAGAAAAAAAAAGTGATGTGCTAAAAAACTATAATTATTTACCTTTGTTATATTTAAAACTTATTTATGGTAATATTTTACATTGATGAATTCTTCAGTTTTTAATTACTATGAAGTCTTAAAATATTTTCTTATCTTTAAAAATAGAATCATATAAGTAAATAATGATTTATTAAAACAAAAAATTCCATTATTATTAATAGTTTCAAAGGTTTAAGGTTAAGATAATTCTTATTCACTAATACAGATCGATGATTAACCGATAGGATATTATATAATTGAAGACCACAATATAAAAAAGAAATTCTGTAGTATATCAATCTTGTCTGATGTATAGAGAAAAAATAATTCAATTTTGAATATTTTTAAGATACATCATTTGTTCAGACTTTTTAAAATAGTGATTCATAGTTATTAATAAAAGAAACTAACTGGAATCTTCAATAAATCTTTTTAGTTTTACCTTGAACATTATTGATATTGTAGTCAGTATGTAAATAAGGTTTATTTATAAGTTTCATTAATTAAGTAAAAAATTTTTTGATAAATATTAAACATATGCTTCTGCAGATGTATCATATGAGAATAATTTGAATATTGACGAGATTGTAAAATTTTAAAAAAACGTCGATAATGTCTAAATGTCACATAAGAAAAATAAATTGTATTTTTTATTTTATCAATATATCGTATTGAACTTATTTTCAGGTGTATTTTTGTTATGTTTGTTATTGATAATTGTTTTACAAAAAAATACTTAAAACAATTTCATTAAAGAAAAATAGATTTTGTAAGAATGTTATAAAGTTAAAAACTCTATATTATGTTCAAAAACGCAATAGTAAGCATATTTTATATTTTACTTAATTATCCTCTTCTAGTTTTTCAGCCAAAATTGTCTAGATATATTTATCTTATGGCAATTAAGTTATTTTATAATTTAAACTTAATTTCTTATGAGTTTACATAACATTTCTGTTATTCTTTCCACATCTATTGTATTTTAAGGTTAATCCTATATATCTTTACTATTGTTGTTTTGATGATTAATTTTGAATTCTTTTATATTTTTTGACAATATTACATTCTGTGCAACGAAACTATTCATTTTGTTAAATCTGCATTTGCCATATAATTATGCCTTCAACATCTACTTTGTATTTTGGTTCTCATGAACTCTTGGAAACTATTCTTTTTTTATTTCCCACATTTTAATTCCATATTTATCTTGTTTAGTTGGCTATCTCTTAATTACTTGTTCTTTAGAACTCTTATTGTAAAATTTTTTTTTATCTAGTGACTTCTCGATTTTCTGTGTTAAATTAGTTATTTATTTGCAATAAACAAAGCTAGTTTATGACATATCGTCACTTTGTCTCGAGAACTAGATTTTGTGGAATCGGGTGTATTTTTTTAATTTTTAATATACTTGATAGACGTATTTCGATTTTTTTTAATTTTAAAAATTTAATTGGTAGTTTAAATCTCTTTTAGATTGCCCGCACGTTTATGAGTGATTTAGATTGATTTTATGTCTAGTTGAATAACTAATGCCGAAATATTAGAATAAATCTGATTATTACTATTTTAATAATCCAAAACCATTTTACATGGAATACAATAGAAGACCTAAGTGCTATTTAATCATCGTTTTGATTTTTTGATGTGAATAACATCTGAATTTCAATGTTCCGCCAGTTTTGAATCCGAGTCCAAGCGAATGAAAATCAAAAATGATTATTAACATTACCGGTTAAATCTGTGTGTTTTTCTTAGGTTATTCGATAGGATATAAGATATAAATTGGGGTTTTTTAAATGTGTAGGCTTTTGTCTAGGATCCTTAACATTCATTTACTCCCTTTCAATTCCTTGCTTGATATATATAAAAACTAAATGTTACAATTTGATAAATATTTCAAAATAAAGATATAGAAATAATTATTCTTCCTCAGATTGACAGTTTTTATAATTTGGCCACTATACAGGAATATATGTATTTAACTGAACAATGCTTTTTTCAAATATTATGGTTTTCGTTTTATTTTAATAAGTTATACAGTTTTACTCACAGTGAAAGTGATATATTTAATTGAGATATTATTCGTTTGCAAACTAACTTCGTGACTAATAATTCCTAGGATAATATAAAACCATAAGACAGAGGTCAAGCCAGATATTTACTGTCTTTTATGCTTCTATCATTCAATAGATTTTATTTAAGAGAACTTCTGCGATTAAATTGAAGCATTTATGCCAGTTCACAATGTGACATTTATGTTTAAAATTGATATAGGCGATCATATAAATCATTATGATATTTTTTTTGCTTTTTTTAATTATTTTAAATGGTTTTTATTATGGGTACAATGTGAAGTAACGACGGTTCAATAACAAATGGAATTTAAATGAAATCAATGATAGCCATGATTCTTTTTTAGCATTTAAAAAATATATTTTTCAATTTGAGAAAATTCGAGATGTATATACAACCGGACGTTTGAATTAATTTTCATAAAGTTATGCATACATACTTCGTTTATTCATTTGACAGATCTGTCAGTCTATAAAATAAATGTGATTTTGTATAAATACGAATTAATGTTTTCGTCGATGTTAAAAGACTTTCAAATATCTTATTAAAGATCTTTAAAATTTTTCATAAAATTCTCATTTTGAATGTATTTATTATGGTTTTATATCTCGGCGATTTTTCAGCATTGATAAAATTTATTTATATGATCAATAATACGAGTTGTGTTATGTTAATTGCGTGAAGATAATTTATGAAAATGGAAATGTAATCTGTATCAAATAGAAATGTATTTTCATGTATAATGTGCCTGAGAAACACAACCTTCTTCATCATATATATGAATTTTTTTATATGTTGTAATATTATTTACACTTAGTTTTAATTTCACTCATGTTAACTTGTAAATGTGATTCTCATAATCATTACTTGATATAATTTTGTTGTCTTCGTAAAATTATGCAGAGTTTTTACTATTCAGGATATATTCCTAGAAATTTTGTAAAACTGATGAAAATTTAAAAATTCTAAGGTTTAATATCGTGAAATTGAAAAAAATTAAAGTATACCGAAATTTTTGTAAGATTCGAGGATCACTCATATTAATGTATTTTTGGAATGAGTCTGTTAACTCCACACTGTAAAAGAACTTATACATTCTTTTGATTCTATCTTAAAAATAAGATTATATTGGAATTTATTCATCTATGTGACTATGTTTTGATTTTTTTATAAATTATAATATCTCGAATTATTTTGATTATTATGTTAGTAATATCAATTCTTAACGTTGGGTGTGGACCTTTTATGATCTTAATTTATATTTATTCTTTCCAATGTTGCCGCAATCTAAAATTCTATAAATCTCCACTTTAACCTCATTTGATAGTGTAATAAACCTTGCTACCTCTCTTAAATTCTATGTTATAGGTCACAACGATATAAAATTGAAACGTTTTGCCAATAATTTTTATAAAATTACAAATAATAGATAAACCTATGAAGGCTTATATAAAAGAAAGAAAACATACAAAAAAATTTTTCTCTGTTCGCCATTCAATGCCCAAAATCATCTTGGCTCATTTAATTATATGTTCATTAGTTATCAGATAATCTGAAAATTTCGATCTCTAAATCTCTCATTCTATCTTTAGCTATGTACTGGTAGTTTACTTTAAATATTTTTTTCGTTGTTTTTATTATTTACATAAGAACATTTATTTGATAAAATATCTATGTATAACTCACACATCTACCTTCATAGACATAAATTTTGATGGTGTATAGGTCTAGATAAAACTTATGAATTAAATTACGAGAAATAATTTTTTAATTGCCATCACATGTGATTATGAGAGATATAATTATTGATCAGTTTACACACTTCACCTATATATATGCGTTTCGATGGAGTTGTTCTCATATCCATAAACAGACACAATTTGAATCAGAGTTTAACACGATGATAACCACACGAATCTTTTAAGCACAATTCAGAAACACATGTATCTATCTTCACTTCCAGAAAATTATATTTATCTCTTTTAGTCTGTTTAATACAATAATTTATGTTACTTTTTAGGGAGTAAACAATAAGATAATTATATAATAAATAAAACGAGATTGGGAAATAAATGAATTTTTATATTTTGAATCACTTTTCACATTTTGTCTCAATATTAAACAGACTCAAGAAAATAACAAATTATCGAACTATTTAAATTCAGTCTGTATCTATTAATATTGATGATAAATTCTTTCAAAGGTATTCCATTTCAGAGGTATGTTTTACATGAAAATATTAATCAATATTTTATCATACTTTGAAAAATATAAGAACTTTTAAGTACATTAACTTTTATGCTCTAATCTACAGCGCATTCTGAATTTGGTAAAAACCTTGATATTTTCTGAGGCTAGGTCTTAAGCATTTCCTGAATAAAATATATATAATATTTCTGTCTTTCGTTTAAGAAAATCAATATAATACCTCTCCTTATATATTTCTATAAAATAATAGCTTAATTTATTAATTCATAGCTCTATCTTTGAATGAAGATAGAATTTCATTTCAGATTTAGGCTCTGCAGTTATGATATATAATAATTTGCACATAATTACATGTTTTTACAAAAATGTTTTATCTGATAAACAGGCTTTAGAATCATATTTTATTTCTTAAAAAATATTTATCTCGTTTAATGAGATAGAATTATTTTTGTTTAATTAAATGTTATATGATTAACTTGAGTTTGTATGCCCCGTGTTTTTAAGAATAAGTTCTTACTTTATATTTTCTTAGCATTATTCCTGTAACTATTAATCAATTTCAACGTTAGCTCAAACCAATTCAAGATAATATTCATTCTTTCGAGTTTTTTAACAGGTTTTTCAATGAATTTTTATCATCCATGTTTACTACCGAAATTTATGAAACGTTTTTGGTAACTATTCCTCTATCATAGCCATATTTCCAATTTTTTAACAGAATCAAATACTGAGCAACTGTATGCATAGTATAATATATTTCAGAATATATTAAATTTTATGTCATTTTTAGAAATCAGTGTCCTTCTTTTATCAGATACTGTTCAATATATATTTCATTAGTTTTATAAACGTTTACATGAATAGTTGAGAATAAAAGGATAAATTCTTTATGAAAACTGCAGGGTAATGGAATAATAATAAAAGATAACATTAGAGTTTTTATATATTTCGTCAAATTGGATATCAATTTATTTCACATATATATGAAAATATATTTACATATAATTTTATTATAACATTATTCTTCTTGTTTGTAACAGATTCAGATTGACTTTCATACTCAAAATTATCATCCATATATATCTGGTTTGATTTTTAAAAAATTTTGTCGATATGCCACCTCTCATATCCTTTTCATTCTTAACCTAGGATATACGTATCTTATTTTAACAACCCTAAAATACACTTAAGATTTGATTCAAAAATCGAGAGTATGTAGGTGGGTATTTATTCAGAATATTGTGATTTCTACACATTTAGCCAGTCGACCATAATTATGAGTTATTATATAAAAGATGATCAAAACCTGAGATTTAATTCCTTGTTAATCTAAAACGTAATAATCTGAATGATAGATGAGTTAAAATCTCAAAATTTACACATGAATCTTGTAAACATCATTCAATGCTTATGCACTTGTTTAATCAGAAAAATATTAAAAATTCCTGCTTCTAGTATGTAAATATAGTGAGATGATGTTTATTAACTTATTTTTTTGGAATTTATGAAACAACAATTATCCAACTTAATTGGATAAATATAGCTTCTTTCGTCATTTTCATATTAGAATATTTGTTAAAATGTACATATTCTAAAGTAACATCTACACCTCTTTGATAATTTCTCAGAACTTGATCAAATGTGACATTTCGAAAATGTAATAAAAAACCAAAAGAAATCTATCGATTTAACTGATTGAATCATAAATGAGGTTTTTTAAACAAATAAAGACAGATTTGTGTTAACATTCAATTTTTCTACATTAAGTCTAGTAGACCTTTATTTTAATTCAAATTTAATTTCGATAAACCATCATAATCTACTCTTGAAAGAAAATAATTAAAAATATTCGGGTACTTTTTTACATAGTAATATAATTTTGTATATTTTTTAATTAAAAATTGAAAATACATTTAATATTTTTAAAACTAATCTCTGTTTATTCTCATCATAGACGGGTTATCTATTTAGTTAGAATCTTTTATTTTACCCTTGTATTTCAACTTTGTGGTTTTCTGTTTGTTTTGATATATCTTGCTTGTTTAAATCTGCATCGTATCAAACTTATTAATTTGTAGATATTCCTTAAGGTCTTATATTTTTTGAGTTTTTGTCATTTAACTAATTAATGTTTTATTATGATTTTACTTGTTTTATGTGGCAAAATAAATTAAATCTTTTATTAAGGTTAATAAATTTATTCTAAATTAATCTATTAAAAGAATTGTTTATTATTTATTGAAAAATATATTTATTTGAGAGAAAAATTAAATTATAAATTAAAAAAACTTGTTGGTACATCTGTTCTAAAACGGTATTTCTGAAAAAATAAAATAAAATTTTGTTAATTTGTAGCATACTTAATACTACTCAATTCCAAATTTAAAAGGTAATTTTATTCTAGTTATCTGAATCATATAATATTGGTGAATTTTTGTTTTTATCTTTCAGGAAAGAATACACACTTTTACTGAAAATATGACAAAATCAATATATATCAAAAATAAATGAACTACTTACAAGTAATATAACCAGAAAATAATTAATCTATCATTAAAATTTTCAAAAATTAAAAACTCCTGAAGTAATATTTTTGTTATTTTCAATTAAAATTAAAATAAAGAAAGAATTAATCAAACCGTGTCTGATACAATTAAGAAAAATAGTTAATTTATATCTAATCTAAAATTGATTATGATTAAATAAACAATATTTCGAATAACTTTGACATGGTAAAATTTCAAAAAACATTCTGCTGGACATGAATAAAGATATGATATATTTTAAGATGATATTTCGATTTTTTGAGAAATTCATAATTCGTTGTTTTTGAAAGTTTTATAAATAATAAAGAACTAAAAATAATATATTTGATTTTACTCTATTTATAAAAACATATCAAAGATTTTTCAGTTTACTAACCTAATTATTGTACTAAATTAATTTTGATATAAAATGAAAAGAATCATTAAAAAAGTTTAATTAATAAATGCGTAAATTCAAATTAAAAACTAATTATTTAATGCCATATAAAATCTAAAGAATCAAATACAAGCGAAATCATCCAAGATGGCTTTAGATAGTTGAATATTGAAGGTTCGAAGTTATCCCTACCCAATATATTTAAAACGCTGACATGGTGAAAGTTATGGTGAAAATAATAATTAAATAAATGAACTCATCACTAAACGATGAACTTTAGCGAATACTATGAAAAACAATGCACATTATATTTATTTTATTTTATCTCAAATTTTTCATAAAAAATCGAAATTTCAAACTATTTACAGTTGTTAATGGAAAATAGGGAAACCTACATATGTATATTTTGTTAAAATCGCTTATATTTTTAATTTATCGATTAATTAATACATGTCATATGTATATGAAAATAGCCAGATATCGAATTTAGTACTCACTTACATTGTATTAAAAATTTTCGTTGTTCATGCTTCATCCAGTACGTTGGATAAAATATCTTGTTAGTATTACTTTACTTAAAGAAATGTAACATTAGTTAAAGCACGGATAAATTTTGAAAAAAATATAGATGCAAAAGTGTATTATATTAAATTTTAACTTAAATTTGAAAGATAGTATATCGTTAAAGTAATTTTTTCTGTTGTTGCAAGTAAAAATAAATGTATAAGAGAATCTGCTTATTCTACCATCGTTTCTTCTGCAAATGAATGATACAAAAATATTTATTTGCTTTATAAAAAGAATATACATTTATAGTTTAAAAAATAGATTCAAGAACGTGCAGAAAATATTTAACATTTGAATATTTATTTCAGGGAAGATATTGCTTCATGCAATATCAAAAAATTACATTTAGTACAAAATCATTGATAAAATAATAACTTTACAATCAGCTAGAACTAAATAAAAATCTGTAAATCTTATGATAATGATTCAAAGACAGAAAATTATCATAATATATTTATATTCAATTGAAAATGTATTTTCATGTTATAAAAACTTAGTATCTAGCCGACAATCAATGAAGGAAATCGAATTAATGGTTTTAATGCTGAAATTTTGAAGAAACCGCACAATACGAATATGGATGATTCTTTCGAAAAATTTTAGTCATGCTGAATACATCATCAGATATAAAAATACATTAAAGATAAAAAAATATTTTTAATAAACAGATAGTTATTTTAATTTTTCAAAATAGATTAATGTGAAAAGAACTCATTAGATTGTAAAAATTAAGGTATATGTTTTCAAGATTAAGCTATTAATACAATATCCTCAATTAAAAAAGTCAGAATATTATTTTTTTAACACATACATAAATAAAATATAATTATTTCAAAGTTATTAATTAATCCATCTTTTGATATTATTCAGTCAAATATCTTAATTTCTGTTTTAATATTAATATTTATCGATATATAACTTTTTAAAATGAGTATCTCTTTACCTCTTTCATAAAAACATTATAAATTCAACTTCATAAATTGAATGATTTTAAAAAAATATTCATTTTACGGATTTATAAGTTATAATACCAGACTGTTAGCTTCATATTTTAATAATTGTCAACTTTGCACACTTGCATGTTATTTAATATTGTAATATAAAAAATTTCGCAAAAATCTACATTTCTCTGAAACTATAGTTGACAAATTTTAATAAAATTTCATCAAGTATAAAAATAAAAGCATGAATATTGATCATTATGATTGATTAAAAATTTTAGTGAAATGCAAATATTGATAAATAATTTTAAAATGTACTATATTTAGTTATTCAGGTATAAAAAGATGTGACAAAACTTTAAGTTACTTGAGAGTGATTATGAATTTATGATTTAGATAATTTAGTAATTTTTAGGTTTCTTTATCAAAATGGCAGTGATAAATTAAATTAACTATATTAAGTAATGCATTTTGAACTTGATAATTAATCTAATCAATCAAGTTTATATTAATTAGTTATCGTTTCATAAATAATATTATTTTGTTATAAAAATTTATTTGAAATGTATTAATATATTTAATAAATATTAAAATCATTGAAACAAAGTATAAGTGACATTGCGATCATTTACGTTTTTATCTGATGTTATTCATTTTCATGAATATAGATTTTATCCATACATAAACAATTTTAAATCAATTTTAATTTAATCATTTTTAGATTACGATAATATACATACAAAAAAGAATTTTTGATTGCAATTATAAAAATTCACAAAATGTTTCAGGTGGAGAACATGTTTAATTTAACCATTTCACAGATGGAAATAATTTTGATAATTTTACTACTGATGAGAAATCAAAAGTTTATATAGTATTAAAGTAGTCTTTTTCTACAGTATTAATTCCATTGACCGACATAGTCTTATAGTTATTTCATCAAAATGGATGTTATGAAAATAGAAAATACCACGTATGTCTTATAAATCGTTTTAGGACGTATTTTGATTCTATGGCTTTAATATAAAATTTTTTTCAAGAATTGTTTGTTAAACTTTAAAGAAAAGAAATGAATGGAAATAAACGCTTATTAGTAAAATGAATTTGAAAATTTAAAATTTTAAGTTAAAAATAGAAAATTAGATTATGGTTTAGGAGTTGAACCTAAAGAAAAAGAAAAAATATACGAACGATGTTATTAAGAACAGTGAATTACCAAGAAGTGAGAATGGTCAATATCTTGCATTACAGAAGCAGAAATTACCATATTTTACTTATAAGGTTGAAATTAAAAAATTGTTCTGTTCATTTCAGCATTCGGATAAACTAGAGCCTTTAAAAGATAAAATGATAAAATTTTTTGATCCATAAAATTGTTAAAAATATCTTTTATCTCGAATTTCATATTTTCAAGATATTATTACTATTTTTGAGAAATATATGATTATTTAAAGGTTTAAGGTTATTTAGAAGCAGATAATTCTATTAGATAAACTACACATTTTACGTGAGTTCTTCTTTGACTTTTGATCAATATTTTTGATAATTTTTACGCTTTAAGATATATCTTTTCGATAAACAGAAATAACCAAAAATAATCGAAATCCGAAATTCTTAAATGATTAACATAATCTCATATTTAATTTAATTCAAATACATTTTCTGAATATTTTGATGATAAAAAAGCTTTGCAACAAATTATATGTAAAGATTTAAATAACATGCACTCAGTGTAATTATTATTGATTAATCATATCTTTAAAATTATTTATTATTCAAACAAATATTTTAACAAAATTTTAAAATCTTTTTTATTTCGTAGAAAACGAGGGTCTCTTATTTATAAACACAATAAAGATATCTCGATAATAATAAAAACAGAAATTTAAATTTATTTAAAAGACATAAATTTTTCAAAATTATTTGATAATTTCGTGTCTGAATGTAGATATTATTGATTATAATAATATTTTAATTTGAAATTTCAAGGTATAAAAAGTAACCGTGTTTATATTTTCAAAAGATGTACGAATATTGATAGTGTTTTATTATTATTTAACATTTTTAATATAATTCATATAAACTGAATATCATTCACTTATGAAATTTTTTCATTATACTTTTGAAAGATAAACTTATAATATTTACTCTCTCTCAAGTTTTTTATGATATTAAAATTTTCAATTGAATTTATTTTATTTTGTAATTTCAAATAACTTAACCCTTAAATCATTTAAATTTCAAAAAAAAATTGAATTTTAACTGATGTTTGTTGCAATATTTAGATACATGTTTGTTATTGTGATTCACACATCTTGAAAGATATTTATATCGTATGTGTCTTAAATTAAATATATAAATATTGATATGTTGGTACACTCAAATTTATTTCAAAAAAAGATATTTAAACAAAAAAAGTATTTTCAAATAAATGAAAAAAATCGTCATTATCAAACATTTAAATTGATTAATACGATATCTTAAAAATTGAACATTTATTATTTTATATATTTTGTATTTATATTATAAATATTTTATTCTATTTTTTTACGTATTTCATAAATTAAAATAATATTTATTTTTTAAAACTATTTCAATCATATTCTGAAATATAAATATCATTTGATAATATTATATAAATTATATATTAAATTTTTTTAATTTTATACCAATTTTTTAGTTGTCAAAGATCTTATAATACTAACAATCAAAATTTTTTTATGATATTATTTAAATAATTTTCAGTTCAATTTTACACATAAATTAAATGATGTAAATAAGAGTAGTATTTTTCAAATTTAATATTCGAAATCGACAATATACAAAGTTCTCTTAATTACTATAAAAACTTTGAACTTTATAAATATGATCAGAATTAAAGATGAATATTTTGAGATATCTTAAAAGTGTATTTAATGATAAAATTTTGCTCTTGAGTCATATTTTCATGAATGCATTATTTTTACTGTACAGGAGAATAAACATACGTGATTTTTCACAATTTTTTTATCATATTTTTGAAATTCCGACAATCTTTAGAAAAAATAATATGTTCAATAAGCATATCTGAATGAAATAATATAACATATTTATTAACACTGTATCAGAGTATTGCTTCATAATTAGTCCATAAATAGTTAGAAAGCTTTATTTCAGGTTAGTTAGATTTCATAAACAAAAAAATAACTTAAAATCACTGAAATATAAGTTTTTTTTTCTTTAATGATTATCCGAACAATCATTCAATAAGATTTTTTCATCATGAAAAAGAAAAAGCATTATTTTCAAAATTAATTTAAAAAGTATAATAAAATTTAAAAAAATTTTTTTGAAGTAAATCATATTTATACATTTAAGAAACTTACAAAAAATCACCATTTTTACGTACAAGCTAACCATAATGTCACTCAATAAATAAAAATTAGTATTTAAATTTTAATATCACATATTATAAATTCCAAAATGTTCAAAACTCTGCTGATTACGTCAAAATTAATGACAAATTTTTCATTGGTTCACTAATCTTAAAATAACTAAAAAATATAAAAAAAAAGTGATTGATGACATAAAAAAAATTAATAATTAATATTTTTTATGAAATATTAAAATATGCAATCAATTTTCAAAATAATATTCTGTATTTTAGCAATGATTTTAATATAGTTCTTTTTAAAATGAGATTTAAAAGTAAAACTATTTATTTCATATCTTAATAAAATTCAGACGTTGGATAAATTCTAAAATTATAAAAAAATTTTCTTTTGAGTTTTGCTCAATGATATTTCTTCAATATGATTTTCTCTTAAGATATATAAAAGATAATCTTTTTTTTCACAGTTAAATTATTTTAACTATATCATCAATAGGTGAAAATAATATAAAAAATACACTTCAGATTGTAGCAGATGTACTTTATCAATCTAATCTCATATAAAAAAATCAATTATATTTGGTTTGATTAGTGTTTTCTAAAAGATATCCTTATAAATATTTTAATGAAGTTAAAAATATATTTAAAAGTTGATTTTACTATATTTGAAACATTAAAGAATTGAATAAATAATTTTGACAGAAACTGAATTAATAAATGGTTAAATCATAAATTGATTTATGCATTTAAACCATTAAGTTATACATTCCATAATTAATCAACGATTTATTAAATTCATGCATTCTAAAATTTTGAGGTAATTTTATCAAACTACTTAAAAAAATAAAAATAAGACAGATAAAACTATAAAACAATTAAAAGTTCAGTTTTCTTCATCGATGAAAAGTTTTTTTTATTTAAACATGTATTTTAAAATTTAGATTAAAAAAGAAGTTATTAATGTAAATTCAGAATCAATGAGAAATGAAAAATAATCATTAGAAATTTATTAAAGGGTTAAAAATTAAGATTTATATTATCTGATTTTTTTGAGACCTTTCAAAACAATCAAAATATAAGGTTATTTAATAGAACGAATATTCATAATTTTTCTTATAATATTGTTAAAATATTATTTTGAATCTCTCATTTTAAGGTTTTAACAATAAATTTCAAGGATCAGATAGAGATAATATAAATCATAATTTTCATCACTTTATCAGCTTTTGCATAAAATAACATTTTAATTCTCAGAAAAGCTGAAAATTTGTGTCCAATTTTTTCATATATTTTCTATATATAAATAAAAAGTGTTTATATATTTATCAAAATATTCTAAAATTCATTTTCGAAGTTTATGCCAATTATGGCATATAAATTTTATTTAATCTCGTTTTTATCTTATAATGCTAAAATTTAAATTTCTTATTTTTTAATTTAAAAATCCCACAAAATACCTATTTTATATTCGATTTATTTTTTAAGATATGATTTCAGGAAGGTTTAGAAGTAAAAATAGACACATTATGTGACATTTAATAAAGATATTTTGACTGTCAACTTATATGAAATAATAAAAACTAATTGAAAGATACTTTTTTCTGAATCACTCAAATTCAGAAAAATACAATCAGTTCAAATATTACTATAATAAATTACAAATATTTAAAAGAAAAATTTTATATGATTTCATGCATCTGATGCAAATAACTGATAGATTTTATACAGATGATAACTACGTTGTCTTATTATCATAAGTTAGTTAAACAGGAAAGATAAATTATTTTACAAACGTATTGAATTATTTTATTATTTAAAATAAATTCATGGTTAAAAAAAGAATTTATCTGAATAATTATAAATGAATCATTAATATTTAAAAATGAACAAAATTGAATTTTTTCAAATTTTTATAAATAAATGGTATAAGTTATGTTGAAAAATTTTAAAGCGTATTGGGTTCTCCTTATTATATATATTGATTTTTATGTCTTTAAATATTCTTAAAAATCTATAATCAGAAACATTTTAATGAACAGAATTTCGTCTATTTTTTGAATGGTTATAAAAAAACCTCAAAGCAATTCTTTAAGATCCTCGAATTAACTGATACATATGATGATAATCGATAATGACTATATGAATTTAAATTATTAATATTCAATTATATAGATTTTAATCATAAGAGCTATGAAAATAAAATGCAAAATTATTTTTAACTACACTTAATGGTTTCTATCGATATTTTTTTTTCTTTCAATTTTATACTCGCTATGATAATGTTATCTAAATTCACAAATTTTGAAAGAATTAGGAATATTTGATTTAATCACTCGATTTAAATCTTCTTAAACTTTTGACATATTTAAATCTACATATCTGTATAATGATGTTAAATTTAATAAAACAATAATATATCATCTCATAAAATTTATTAAAGATTTATTTTTATATTATTAATTTGTCTATTGTAAATTAGATTTATAATTTTTTGTTTCTCAAAGCTGTTCGAAAGAAGATTCGGATCAAAAACCTTAATTTGAAAAATTAAATTATTATTCTGATAAGAATTATTTGCATTAAAATAAGATTAATTTTTAAATAAAATATATATAAAGGTACTGAAATTTAATGTGAATACTTATTTTTCTAACATATAATAATACTGGGGACGTATGTGATAAAATAAACCCTAAGAAAATATTAAAAAACGTAACATGTACAATCATATTTAATAAAATCTATAAATTAATTCATTTTAAGGATATATTTGAGGAGATTTTCTTTATGAGTTAAGGTATGGTAATATATAAAATACGTCTCAAAATTAATTTTAAAATTAAAAATTTATTTTGGAAATATTAGCTCGATTTGATAATTCTACAAATTTAATTTTAACTTTATTAACTTCCTAAAAATGCCATCAGAGAGTAAAATTTTTATATGTCTTCATTTAATATAGTGACAATAAAATAGATGATTAATTTTAGATTAGATGTGTTAAAAATTTAATTTATTATTTATCTCCAAATTTATTTAATCTGATCAATATATATGAAACTTTTACGATATATTTCAAAAATTCCATAAATGATAGAATTACATAATAAGTTTGCCCTGATTTTTAAAAGAACCTAACATCAAAAATTTATTTAAATAATAAATATTTGATAAAATGTAAATATCATATGTATTTTAAATGTCTTAAAATTAATATTGACATTTAAAATTTTATTTATGGTCTCAATTTATCTTCAAAATAAACAATTTCACTCACTAAAAGTCTTCAAAATAAAAACTTATTTCAAAGATAAGGTAAAAAACATATCAAATAATAATCATCTTTATGTACAATTAAAGGTAAAATTTTGATAACTTTATTGTCGGTAAATAGAATTTGATATATCATGTTAGTAAAATGTAAATTTAGAACAAAAAGAAACATTCAAATATATTGATTGATAAATTATTTTTCAATTGTTTACTAGAAATAAATATTGTTTACATTTACTAAGTTATATTCTCTTTCATTCTCTATATCATTTCAAAAATATAATATTTGAATTTTTAGTATTATTTCAATATAAAATGATGAAAATAACTTGTGAAATTAGATTAATATTTTAATAAATGAATCTTTAACAGTTAATTTACCATTTTTATTGAATTTTTGAAATTTAACAAAAACATGCTTTATATTTTATTCTTAGGTTATTTATTAATATCAATTTTATTTTACTCTTAGAATTAAAATTTTAAAGAACTAATAAAATATCGACTTGAAAAATATCCAAAAGCGAAATTATTATGTGATAAAGACGAGTGTGACAATATATTTTTAATTCGAGAAAAAATTTTTGCGCCTCGGATTTTTGTAAAAAATAACTTCTTAAAAAATATTATCTTGTTAGACTAATAAGAATAAAATTACTGTGATTATAAATGCTAAATTAATTCATAACATCGTTGGTTGATAATTTACATCATAACGAATCAATCCTAAATTTAAAAATTTTATTATCAAATTGAATATTTTCCCTTATCATGATATGTCTAGAAAATTAATATAATTATTGTAAATATAAATCTCTTCAGAGCTGATTATAATATATTTGAATCAAACGACAAAAATTCTAGAATATTTTATATGAACACATTGATGAAAATATATATTATACATCAATTTAAATTTTCATTACTTGAACAATAAATATTGATAAATTTTTAATTTTCACTTTAGGGATTATCGTTTTGAAAACTCGATAATATATCACGTTTCATTTTATATGGCAAATATAACCTAAATTTATTCCAAATGTAGTGCCAAATTTTTTTGTTATAAAACAACAAGGTATAAGTAAATAAAATATAAATTACAATCTTGATATTAGATTTTAGAAAATTTCATTCATTTTTAAAAGAAAAATTGGATAATAATCGTAAAGAATTTCATATTTGTTAAAATTTTGAATCTAAGACAGATTTTAACAAAGTTGAAGAGGTAAAGAAGGTTTTATAATTTTAAGAAATAAAACATAAATAGATCATATAAAAGCGTAAATATAAATTTAAAGAAATTCTTAGGTTATTGATTCAGATTTAATAATATATCATTCATTAATCTGACATAAAACATAGTTAACATTGAGAATTACTTATTAAGATAGTTAAATTATTGTCAAGTTATCTAATATGAAGTTTGACCGAAAATATCAAATTTAAAAAAACTTTAATTTAGGTTTATAGAATTTTTATGATTCTCTAACAAATAATCAAATTATAAAAATTTTAGTTTAACTTTATTGCTTTTTAATGCAAGATATAAAAAATATCTCAATTATATACTGGATGAAAATTGATATACGATAGTTTTAAACAATATTTTATTAATTTATGCTCTTTATCAATACAAAGGGGCCATGGAACATAGTTCAAATCATAAAACTTATATTTAACATGTGTGAAGAATTTTATCAAATACATTCTAAAAATTTGAAAAATAAATTATATATTATAAAAAATTAAACATAAGATATTATTACTCTAAATGAATATGCTTGATATTTAACTTTTATCAACGTTACAGGTGCTAGATAGTTTATATTTCTGAATAGTATAATATTATTAATGCAATATTTATGAGAAAAAAATAAGATTATTAATATACTAAAATAAATGAACAAAATATAATTGGATAATCACAAAGAAATAATCAAAAAAATAATAGTATCTATGTTTTTATCATATTTTAAAACGTATCTTTTTTTCAAAATATATCTTAAGAATAAAATACATAGATGTGCTATTTTTGTAAGTTATTTTCCATTTTAAACCTTATTACAGAATCAAAAATTAATTTTAATTGAAGTGTGATATATTTTAAATATGAAAATGTAAAATTTGAATGAAATTCCATTTTTATAATTTATTTTTTCTTCATTTGAATGACATATTTCATAAAAAAAGAAAATGAAAAATCGGATGAATAGATTTAAGTTTTTTTATTTTCAATCTGTCATGATAAAAGATATATAGCAATTAAAGGCTCAAAAATCATATTATAAAAATAATGCCTAAACTAAATTACAAAATATTTTTGAGATTTTTTCGAATATTTTTTTTTAAATTAAAATGTGTTGTGAATAGAAATATGACATTTTTGATATTTTTTAGCTTAAATAAATTCATCATATATGTATTAAAATAAATTATTCACAGATAAATAGTTTTAGTAATTTTATTTTCGAAGATAAAAAAAGTTTATTATTTACTTATTACAAATAAAACTAGATTTTGATATGTCTCTAATATCTTATATTTTTTATTTGATTGTGTTCGTATTACTTGTGACATGAATGAAGGCTATATCAGTGCGATAAAATTTAAATAAGAAAAATTTAATATATGTTATCCGTGTAATTTTAAAAGAGGTATTTTTAATTTTTCTTTATGAAAAAAGGGGTTTGAATAAAGAATATACGCTGCATTTTGTTTGCCTTAATGAGTCCAAAATTTAATGCAGTCAAAAAAATTTTTTTAAAAGACAAAGTCAATTTATGAATAGTTAAATCTATGTTCGATAAATTTACGAAAAAAATATATCTCTCGTAAGAGTATGTTTGATAATAGTGGAAATGTATCAGGATGATTCGCATGGAGATTTCTTATTACGGAGTAAACGTATGGGAGAAATGCTACAATAAACATTATTTAGAGAAACTTATAGAGGTAAATGTGTAAATTTATTTTGTCCCCTTTTAAAAAAACATTCAAAAAAAAGTCGGTTGAGTTGAAAATAACTTTAAAAATAAATGAGATTTATAAACTGAAATTTTCTTATCTTATCAACGAGATTAAAATTATTTATATTCCTGAAATTTTTATCATTAATGAAATTATTTTCAAATCTACACTTAAAGACTGTATTTGATTGCGAGCGATGTGCATAGAGAAGGATTTTCGAATAATTAGAAGAAAGTTTGTACAATTGAAGCTAAATAGAATAAATTATAATTGTTTGTCAAAAAATAAAAAAATTAAGTAATTGAAAGCTTAACGAAATTAACAATTTATCTAATATTAAAAATAAACGACATTTATTATTTCTTTTGAAATCTACAGAGTCGACATAACATTAGAGAAAATATATTGTTAACAAATTAATATTAAAAAATAACTCGATCATTTCCCATTAATTTTATAATTGACAGAAATATAATCATTAGCTTTAACTTTCATACACTTTGCCATATAGTATTAGAGATGGGAAAGTTTCTAATATACATGTTTGAATTATTGTGATATTCTTGTATATATTTAAGTAAGATAATATTAACTGTAACTCTAATAGTCTAAAATTTATTTTATAAGTGAACTTATAAAAAAATTATCATGTGATCAAATTTGAAAAAATATCTCAAAACTCAAAAATTTACCATGTGTATCAACATAAAATTTTGTTACTCTTAAATTTATCAAAGATCATTTAATTTTAAGTAGAATGATATCCACATTTTTATAAGAAATTTAAAGCAGATTTTTTTATATGTAGCTAGTTTCAAAGTAAATGAAGAAAATATAACATAAATTAATCATTAAAAAAATACCGCTCATCTTATGCAACCTAATGTTATTTTTAAATATGAATATTTATGCCATGATTATTGATAATTTGCGATCTCTTCTAATCGATCATTGCACTAGATCAGCTTCAGATGTACACAATATACTTACATTTGATAGTTTGACCGAGAGATATATGTTTATATCATTGATAAGGCATAACCATGTTGAATAATCGAATTGTCAGAAGAGGAGAGATCTTTTACATCATAAAACGCTAATTTTAAATAAAATATACTTGAAAACATGCATTATTGTTATATTCTTAATTATCTAAATAACCACTAACAATTTTATGTATTTAAAGATATTGTAAGTATAGTAATTTACTTTAACAAATTCATTTTTAGAATAGGTAGTAAAAAGATCCCATAAAAACCTTAATTTTTATCCACTAATTAGGGAATAAAAAGATGATGTCACAGAGAACATTTTTTAAAAAAAAGTTTAGAATTGTTGGTACAGCATATAAGTAATTTGAATATTAATGACATTTTATCAAAGTTTAAATGAATAAGATAAACCTATTTATAATATACATAAATTATTCAAAAGATACTTAAACGTATGATTTGTATGGGTGCAATATTCCACATTTGTTCTCAATTTTTCATAAATATTCACGAATTGCATTGAAATGATATGTGATTTTGTTTTACGTACCCTAACCTTGTATAGATACAATGAACCATATTAAAGCAAATTAAAAGAGAATACATATAAAATTAGACACATTTGGATTAAATTAAAATGAAAAATAAATTAATAAATAGAACAGTTAATGTGTTCGAAAATTTTATTTGACAACAAAACAAACATCAGATATTCTATTTAAACAAAAATTAATATCAGTAAGAATGCATTAATGTCGTGGAATCATTCGATAACCAGAAATAAGCAGACACAATCAACTTCTATTCCATGACTAACAGCTTATGTAAATGAAGCTATGCACCTTTATCGATATATATTTAAAAATAATTCATATGAAAAATATATGATCATTTAGCTGATCAAAAAATTTGCAAGAAATAACAAAAATATTTACTTTTTTTAATCCGTATACGGTCGTTCAACATAGTTTTATAAATTAGTTTGTTATTCAAAACATATTTATCTAAATTCGAAAATAATTCTGTTTGCGAACGTTTAGAGAATTTTTTGAATCTCCAATGGTATCTGATACTTTTTTCTTAAAAGATTATAAAACAATTGATAGTGTAATAAGAATAAAAGATGTTTTGATAAATCTTTAGTTTCTTAAAATAGTTTATTTAAAGAAAATATGCTGAATAAAGTGATTATCTGATAAAAATGACGAAATAAATTTTATTTCTTAATCGTTAGAATGAAATGCATAATCTGTTTTTATGATATTTCTATTTCGGGATCATTGTAAATACAGAATTGCATTCGAACAAGTCTCACATTAAGTTTTAAGTGATTTTGTTGCATTAAATCCATATTTTATAACGATAATATTATTAAATCTAACATAAATAAATTTTTTTCAAAATCATATTATTTTTCAGAATCAATAAACATTAGGATATCTTTTAAAGTATTACAATATATATGTATATTTTCACTATAAAGCTCAAAAATTTTGAAAACAGATTAAAGTGATGTTTTGATCTTTGTTGAATACTTGTGATATTATGATTCCATTTAGTTTCAAAAATGGCCCTTATATATTAATAAATATATTATTAATGTTTTAATTTCATTTTGGGATACTTAACTTCTTTTATTGGTCTGGAAAATTAATTTATTCCTTGTAAATTAAATACGATATAAATTTAATGATAAAATATTATCTAATTTTTTTGAACTCTTTTCCTTCATTGATAATAAAATGAATACCTTATTCCAATTTATTAATATACTCTATAATAATTATCATTGAATTTTTTTTTCATTTTATAAATCTACTTTTAAATAGAAATTGGTTAACGATAAATATTCGTCTTTGTTTCAATACTCGACAGATTATCATTTCTTAAGTTATATTTTTATATTACGTTATTAGGAGAATTTTTATCAGAAAAAAGATTAAACCTTGATGAATGTATATATAAACCAAAAAATTTATTGCTCTATATGCATATTATTATCTTCCGTCGATAATTTTCCCCAAAATTTGAGAGCCAAATTTAAAATAAAAACGTTGAAAAAAATACTTTTGTTACTTATTAACTTATGAAATTTGAGAGACTGCGCAAAAACTATTACGATAATATTTTAGCTCTATTTTACTCCCTGCAAAAAATAATTTTATTCTTTTTTATTTTAAACAACAAAAAATATCAAAAGTCATGAATATATAAAAATTCTTATCGTTAGTTTTTAAGTGATTTTATTTTTCTTAAGTCTACATATGATTTTTTCTTTAAATATAAAAGGTAAATAACGCTGCATATTTTCTTTAAATTAACTTTAATATGTTACAAATTTTTATAAAAACTTTGCATTTATTAAAAATTAAGAACTTAAACATCATTTAACCACTTAGAGATGTTTCTAATCAATCATTATTTTGTCGAATTTTTGTAAATTTACACAATTTTTATACTTAATTATATCAATCCAAAATTTAGAATTCGTTGACTATGATAAGAATCTATAATCACAAATGCCATTTACGATGATTTACATACATATTTAACTATTTTTACATGATATAGATTTAGAAGTTTCGATGATCACAAGAATTCTGTTTATATTTCTCTCTCATTAGAATGGAGTTTTCTAGACAACATACAAAATTAAGAGTAGCGCTTGCGCATACATATACAAACAATAATAATAAAGGGATGGTCTAATTTGATTTTTATTTCTTTGTAAAAGTATTTTTTTTTATTTACACAACATATCATTATTTAACATTTTGCTCTTTATATTACGTTATTACGCGAATTCAGATGGCTTTGGAAATTAAAATTTGGTCGATATATCTTTAAAACCATTATAAAAATCATCATGTGAAACATATTTTGATGTATTTTCATCATTTTCAAATCAAAAACAGCCCATGAAGCTAATAATGGCAATTTTTATGAAGAAACAAATGTTAAAAATACGACGTATCAATTAGAAACTAAAAATTTATATTATTAAAATGTAAATCATCAAGATGAATTCATAATGTAAATATAAATTCAAAAATGGATTTCTCTGAACTAATTCGTTTACAATAAACTACCATTTTCACAGATGTTTCAAAAAGTATAAATCAAGACATGTTTGTTGTATGTGTCAGGCGATTTCCGTTTGATCTGCATTTTGTTTGATTCTATTTTAGCGTGTGATCATCATTTTAAGTGTCTTTGAAAATTAGGCTATTATGAACTGTTTGATGATTTATCTATTGAATGGATTAACAACAATAACATATCTAAAAATCAGGGATTATTATCGTTTCGTAAATGCGATTTTTATGATATTTTTGCATTATAGTATATGAAACTCTAGATATTACATGTATAAGTAAGCAATCGTTAGTTTTACCATCAAATATCAACTAAAATCGATACGCAGTCAGTGATCGTTCTTGAGTATTATTTGCTCATCATGAATTTGTTTACGTTTATTTCAACATTAAAACCAAAGATTCAAATGTTTTAAGATTTCTTTTAATTTTTCGAGCATATTTCAATGCATATAGAATACAAATCGTCAGTTGATTCAGAGTCTTAAACTCTGATTATATAAAGGCTTAGACGATTGCTTCACTAAACTAATGATTTCATGTAAATTAGAAAATTATTAATATCTTTTTTAAAAAAGATTATTTTATAATTTATCAGCATTTAAATACCTTCGAACATATTATCTTGCGAAACGTAAAATTATTTTGTAGTTTGTGCATCTTAAGTTATAGATTATTCTATGTAGCAGAGAAGCCATGAATTTTGATTCACATTTTTACCTTTTTTAAAAATTATTTTTATTCAAAAAAATCTGCATATCTGCAATATATGAATGAGGCCATTTTCAATTCTTATATTTAAATCTATGTTTCGATTCTTCAAAAAAGTTAGTCCTGAAATAAATCTAATAAATCAAACAAAATAATCGTATAAGATCGTTTTTTTAGAGAAATATCAATCTAATTGAGATTTAACTATAAATGTAAAAATGAGAGAGAACAAAAAACAATATTTCGATTATCATTTAGATATATACATATATCTAACGTTAAAACGATAAAAACCTGGATACGGAAATATACATGATGATTTATTGGATATAATTTGATATTATAATAATAAAAAAGATAAGTTATGTAATCTAATTCTTATGTATTGAATGTATAAGCATATAGGGTATATTAGCTTCACTATTTTTTATTTTTTGATAAGGATTAAAAAAATTGATTATTTCATCTAAAATTAAATTTTTTTTATTGTTATTATAGCATATCTAATAAAAATTAAAGCTTAAACGTAATTGAAAAATCTATATTATTTGTATTCTCGTAATATTTTTTCTATTTTTTTGTTAAATATACTTTAAATTATTGTTGAAAGCATGAATAACTACATCCATAATTCTAACCATCATCTATTGTCAGCAGAAATCATCTTTAGTTTATAGATTTTTAGAAGTTTTAAAGGAATTAAATTTAATAATCATAAAAAAATATACATTATTTTTCGAATGACGTCACTGAACTATTTTATGAAAAAATATTTATCTTTATAATATCTGAAATCATGACAAAAAATACTTTGATAAATATTTTAACAATCTATATTTTAAATCTCATTAAATTAATCTGATATATTCATCTTCAATGAGACGTGAAACAATTTCTTAAGATGTTACTGTTTTATAATATTTACTAGTCATATACAAAAAAATAAACTAATCTAAACCTTAACAAATTTAAAATCATTCTTAAAAAAAAATTCTTATGAAATATATTATAAATACTTTCTCTCTTGTATACATTTAGGTGAATATCTCAAAATTTAGTTTTTCATTTTTTTAAAAATGAAGAATCAATTGTTTATAAATTTTTATATGTGTCGAAGAATATTTTCATCGGTTTATTGTTGATATCGAAGTTTTGAGACATGGATGGACAAAATAAGTGTTTTTTAAATCAAAACAACATATTTAATATAATAGATCAAGAGATTATTATAAAATGAAAATAATTTTCACAATTTTATCAAAAGAGAACAAAAATTGATTGCATCATTTTTTATTTTATTTTATTAAAAATCAAAATCTTAAAAAATATAAAAAAAGAAAGATGGATTTATTTAAATTCTCGACAATTAAAGACAAATGTAAAATATTGACTGTAATTAGCTTTTTTTGTCTTATTAACAAAAAAAGTCATACAAAATATTATGATAAATGAATTAAGTATGTGTTTATACGACTCTTAAGGCGCAAAGATTCCTCTAAGATCAAATAAATATTTCGATATATAACGTCATAAGTAATGCTGTAGGTTACAGAGAACGTTACAAACTAATAATCAGTCTTACCTACTTCTTGAATCATCCTTAGAATAACATCCCAATTGTTTATTCTAGTTTATACCGCGACATTTAAATTAATTTTTAATCGTTTAATGGGAAACAACTTAATAAATAAAAATATAGGAATATAAATTTCATAAAAAAATAGTCTTAAGTTAAAGCGTAGAATTTTTAATTACATGATTTAATTTTGTTAAAATAAATAAACCGCTAAAAATTTGAAAATAACAATTAAAATCCTGAAAATAGCTCTTTTTTAAAGTTATCTAAAATGATGATAAATTAATATGATTTAAATTTTATTGTATTCATTGAGGATATCTTAATCCATACCGGGATCTACTCATTAAAATATTAATTTTTATTTGATAAACTATAAAGATTATATATATTCAACTTAAATAATGACAATCTTACCATGTCTGCATTTCAAAAAAGCAAATTGTAGAAAAGATTGCAGAATGTATTTAAAAAATTGCTTTATTGTTATTTTGAAAAATTACTTAAAAATTAGAAAAGATCGAAAGAGGCTGCAAAAGTTTTTTTATTAATTATTTTTTATAAGAAACAATTTTAAGAATTTTTACTTTGATTCACTTCTTTTATAGGTTTGATTAACTACAAAATTAGAGTTATTTTATAACGTCATCAATTTTTATATTTATAGTTAATATATGTAGATAAATTTATCAATCTTGTTCTCGATAATATAATCATAAAATTTATGATTTATATGTATCGTTATATATATTTAATTTTAATAATATAAATGATATATATCGTTAAATATTTATTTTGTTTTAAAAATTTTTGATCATAATAATAATGCGCAGTAACGAAAATGAATATTTATTTACAAAGTAATTAATCTTCATGAATATATGATATATATTTTTATTTATCATTTATCAATCGATTGTTTTAGCTCCACGAATGAAATAATATAAATATAAAAAATTGGTAAAAAATCAAACTATCCAAAATACCTCAATGGAGACAAATCAGTCATTTAGAGCATCAAAACCTCAATCAAAGAATGAAATATAACATAAACATAGGACAAAAACAAATTTCAGTCATAATACAAAGTCAAAAGAAGATATCACGTAACAGAAAAATCATAAAAATCACAAATCATCGATGTTGAAATTAAAAAAATAAAATATAGAATTAAAAAAGAAAGTGGCTTCTATAATTATATCATATTTACTATCCACATAAATACGATTTTTATTTACGAAATTCTTACATGACTATGCAAGGAAATAAATTTGGATAAAAAGCATACTTATGAAGAAAATTTGATATCATCGGATGAAAAAGATGATTCAGTTACAAGAAATAGGAATACGTAGAAAGCGATAAACAGCAAAAACTAATGAAGTAGCGATTTCTCAAGACTCTTAATCATTGTCAGAGAATTATAATGTTATAAAAGTGTACCATGAGTATAGATGGCCATTGATACATGACAATACAGATACTACTGAAGACAGTTTAATAGACATTTCTTATATCTCTTTAAGTCTTTAGAAGTTTAGGAGACGACTAACAGTCACAATGATAAAATAATATGATCCAAAAAAAATTCCATTTATTTTAAGCATATTATCACTGATGAACATGAAAAAAGTTTTCTTGAGAAAATATTGTTAAACATACGTTTTTTATTTCATTTCGGACCCCATATGTTTCTGAATAAACTTAAAACATCTTAGAGGAATCTACCTCAACAGATGATATTTCTTTCTAGATGTTTTAGAACAAGTGCAATACATATTTGATAAACATACAACAAATAAATAAAATATTAACCCTAAATTTCAAACAGAAGTGCGAGAATTTGATATCAAATCTATGTCGGAAAACATTCCCGGTATATTTTAGACTTATAAAAGCTTTGCATAAATTTATTTTCCAAAAACAGCACGGGGTATTCTTTGTAGAACATTTATTGATATATTGAATCTTGATAAATATTGAGAATATAAAAGAGCTATGGGTTATGTATGATATAAAACTTATTTAAGTTTAAAACCAAAAATCACATAGTTAATACACACTGAATACATTGCTATCATCATTCAAAAAGAAAACAAAATTATCTTAAATTTAGAGACATATTTTGAAAATTGTACGAATTGATCACATAAATTTAACTCATTAAGTATTTGAATAGTTATCCCAGAAATGTTTTCAGGCAAACTAAGATAATAAATATTTGCTATTTTATGTTTTTGGTTCACATCATGGATCAAAAATAAAATTTAATTTAAATTTAAAAATCTCATAAGATTTCTACTAAGATATCTTTATCAATATATAAATATATGAAAAATATAAAATTATTTTTTCTATATCTCAAAAATGATAATATTAAAATTAAAAGAATGTATTTTGACATTCAATTAGTTTTTATTTTATTATTTGTGGAGATACATTTTTATAGATATCCAAAAAAACTATTTGATTATTTTTAGGAATTAAGAGATACTTCGAATTACAAGTATTTATATTTCAAAAAACAATGAATATTAAAATTTTTCGTTGATTATGAATATTTAAAATATATATGTTTTAAAAATTCTTTAATTTGTTCGTATTTCAAGATACTAATCCTGAAATATCTTAACTTTTCATCTTAGAAATTCATCTTATTTTTTACGTGTATTTTAATGAATCTTTCATCATAAAAACTACAAAAAAAGCAGTTATACTTGGGTTATTTATTATTTTTAAGTAAATATAACAATTTTCATTTTTTCTCATAGACTAATTGAGTTAGTAAAATAGATGATATATATAGTTTTTTTACATAAGGATAAAAATTAAAAATACAAATTATTTAAACAATAATTTATTAAAGTTTTTATCAATGTCAAAGAATTACATTTTTCAAGCTCTTTTTTATTAAAGTCATAAATATGTTGCAGTATGAAAATTCATTAAAAAAAGAGATGATCACATCATTGATTATATCATCAAAAATAAATTTAAAAATTACCAAGAATCAGACGTAATGATAAATTCCACTATACAAAATAATTGTGGAATTAATTAGTCTCTTGACCAGCTTGAATATTGAAATAGAATTCTTAAACATAACATTATTAATTTTTTTAATGATAGAAAAACTGCAAATAAATAATATTACATAATAATGATACGAAAATGAAAACAAAGATTTAGTTTTGAAATTTTATTTGTTTTAACGTTAAAATATGAAACAAAGAGAAATTTTTAATATATTTTAAAAAGTAATTGTTAGATATTACATTAAAAAAGAAAACTCAATACTTTAAACGAGTTAAAATTACATTTAAATAAAAGAAATAACAGATATAGCAAAATCAATGTTACTTAATTTAATAATTGCTTTAAATTTAATTTAAAAATGTAATATATTATATAAACAGAGAATCGTAACATCAATAGAAAATAGTTTGTAGTATAGACAAGGTAATAAAATAGGGCAAACGGTTACGCAATATAATGATACATAATTATTTAGCATTACTGATACATATAACAGAGATGTATTATTTATTAATTCTTTTGATCTTTTAATTAAAACATTGAATGAATATCTTTAAATATTTTGAACAAATTTATCAATTATTTAGCGTTATATAAAAGTATGTATTAACGTATTACATACAAAATGGAAAATGATATAAGAATATTTATATGGCATTTTAAACACAAATATACTTATAAAATATAATTTCACATCATGTCTCATTTTACACTGAAGAACATATAATTCGAGTCTTTAAATGATTGAAACATACCATGACTAGTCTGTGATTCTGCATTGTATAAACAATTAAATTTAAAATGCTTAAAATGAAACGTAAGTAGTTTCTTTCACAATATTTATTTTTAGAAAAAAGTTATTTGCTTAAAAGATGATTCAATCTATTATTAAAAAAATAAACTTTAATGAAAAAATGGAATTATTTTGATAAATAATTTAACTATATTTGAATTATTTACTCAAATAATAAATTTACTTTGTATTTTAATAAAAGTTATTTTTCTTTTTCAATAAAAATGTTTAATTAAAAATTTCTATTTAATACATGACTTAAAAATTCAAATATTCAGAATAATTTTCGCTCATAACTTCATTAATATCTGTTTGATATACCTAACTCCTAAATTCATGAAAATTCGAAATTATAACACATATAAACATTTTATAATTATTATTTGAAACTTTTTTTGATTAAAATTGTTTAAATTTTCAAATCTATCTGATATAAATAAAAAATATTTTTATAATTTTCGTTGTATTCTATGCTTAAAAATAAAAAAATATTATGTTAAAAAATTGATGCAAACAATAATTAATTATACAATACCCTCAGAACTATAACAGGCTATAAATATTATTTACATTTCTCTCAATTTATGGAACTATGTTATCTTCAACTTTAAAACATTTTGATGGGCAAAGAATATATATCCCTTGGTTATGAATGAGACACGAACTGTATGGTAGTTACTTTGATATTAACTTAGTTAAAAACAAAATAATCATAATATTCGGAGAAAGTAACCAGAAAATATTCTTGTATTATCTGAGTTTAAAGTTTAGATGTTTTTATTTTCAGTTTGCTCAAAATCTGTGTTACTTGACTCTCTAGGAGACAACACAATATGTGAGTTCATATTAACAACAAATTTTTTGTCGTTAATTTGCAATTCAGCTAGATATTAAAGTATATTCAGAACATTAACTGGATTATTTAAATCTTTTTATTTGATCGTTTTTTCAAAATCTTTTTTATGCGGTGTCAAAAAAATAGAAAATCTTCCAAATTTACTTTTAGAGTTTTAGGATTATATATTTTATTGAGATTGCGTAGTTTGCTAAACTCGACTTGCATGTTTATTGGCATTATAAACAGCATTTAAAATCATATCTTGTCCATGTCAATAAATATTTGTTGTGACCATCGAAATATGTTTTATCGAAAAGTTTTTGCGATCTTTTAACGTTAGTTCGAAGAGAGACACAAATAGGGTTACATAAGCAGTTATATTATTTGAGAATGTAGTCAATTAAAAATAATGATACCATACATGGAGGTTTTCTATACATTCATTTGAGGAGTTTCTAATGGTTAGATTATGTCTCTTAACTATCGTATATGACCTTATGGTAAAACTCTGTGGTAATGTTTTCAAAATTATTCAACATATACAAACTAATTTTAAAAACTTAGAGGTGATTTGAGTCGCTATTGTCTGTTTGAATAATTTAAAGGATGCATACTTTTTTCACGAAGCCATTTATTTATCAAATATAAATTTCATTATACATGATACTTAATAATGAAAAAGTTGTTTCAAATTTTGTTAATTGTCCTCTATGTCAAATATGTAACGGATTCGATTCATAACAACGAGTTAGAGGTCAGTTATAACATCGCAGCACTCTCTTTATAGAACGTGCTATATTATTTTAAATAGGCTCATAGATGTAAGCCTGATGATTTTTGTGAGAAAATTTAACACGTGATCGACAATGATGATTAATTTAAATGGCCTATGAAGGCCATTAAATTTATAAATGATTATAGACAGCGCATTATCGAATCTGAGGGGTTACTTATTATTATAGTCAGTATGTTAATTGATTTTCTTCCATTTTGCATGTTTAACATATTATTGGCGAGGTGCATATGACGGATGAACTATGTAATATTCTCATCAGGTTTGTGAAATTTCAACAATAATAGAGTGACGCACTCTTTGTGAGTCAAATGTAGTAGATATCTACTGTCTTCAATAAAGTGGCTAAAATCATTGTAATGTTTACAGCGGTTCTTTCGTTTGAAGCATTCGACCCTTCAAAAGAACAATCCTCAAATTAACAGGTTAGATTGGAGCAACATTGAGCCTCAGTTTATTTTCACATATTTAGAAGATAGGAATGCCGAACTTATCTCCTATTTTGAAGCTAGATATACATCGTGATTTCAAATAATCTTCTTATGCTTGATACCGAACTATCAATCGAGGAGATTTACATTACTTGACTCAATATGTTAACAAGAATCTCAATACACCCATTCAAGTGTAGAGTTGGATCAGTGAGTTCTTAAGCCATAACAATCATAAAACAGTGCGTTGCAGAACAAATAAATATCGCAAAAATATACTTATATGCAAGAGCGAAAAATGAAGATGTTCTTTTGTTGATATAAAAACAAAGACGTCCTCATTCCACGAATTCTTCAAAAAAACATCCAGTTTTAACTCCTTCGAACAGCTAAATCAGTTTATAGTTCAAATAATTGCGTCAGAAGAATCAATGATGCTTGCATTCGAAAAGATGATCATTGTCAAACAATTTCCAGGAAGACGTCATAATTTAATGATCGAGGCACATTAAAACATAACGATGACTTCTTAGTAAATATCTTGTTAATTATGTTACAGAGATCACGCTAGAGAGAAATAATCACATTATTGTATGACCTTTATGAAGTGCAGAAAATAAGTGAATTAAGCTGAAGTTTGAATGGATTGTTATAACAGTATTATTCTTAATAAAATCGTTAGATTCCTGTCAAAGAAATTCATGAGTTAACATAAATTTTTACAATCATATACTCATTTAATATTGATCGAAGATCAACACATCTACTTTTGGTTTTATTCCACAATTTACATATTCGTACTAAACACATCAAATTGCGGCTTATTAAATGTCTACAAATATATAATATAAAGTGAGGAGATCAAGTCCATTTTAAGAAAATAGGAAACCATATTTATTTTTTTTTCTTTGACCTATCATACATTCGTACAAAATCAGGTACAAGTGTTAAATAAAATGCCAGCAGATATCTCAAATATCTTTGGATAATATATCATTAAATGACTTATTTTAGACTTAAGCGAAAAAGATCATCTACAAAGAATCACTTTGGATACAATCAAATTGAAGTGAAATTTGTTTATAAGAAATTTAATTCGGTTTTTCATGTACTTTGGTTTAAAGCTAAGTTGTAGTATAATGATGAAGCTAAATGTAAAAGAACGAAAGAAAACAATTTTTAACATAACCAGTAGTTTTCCATTAAACGATATAGTACTAAAATATGCGCTGACACGTTTGGTCAACAATGATATTTTAAACCGATTAAAAAAAGATATTTGCGTTTTCAATTGTAGTAATTTTAAATATATATGATAAATAAGTATTTTGGTAGATTTTCGTAACTTTCTCAATTCTCATTTACACGTTTATGCGATATTTTATGAAAAACTATATAAATGAAAAGTCAGAATCAATTAAACGAATATTTATTCTCTTTAGGATCTCATTAAGTTGTCTTTCCAAACATCATTCGATGAGGAGTAGAAATACATCGTTTTAATGAGTACACATTTCTGAATTTTTCTATATAAAATGGTTACTTTTTGGAGTATTTTAAACTCTGAGGATTTTCTTAAAGTATATAGAAAAAATCATATCCTAAGAACAACATTTTGAGATGTTTTTTTGATGACTTAGTATTCTAAGTGGGTGAATCAAGGATTCAAGGATGTCGCTAAGAGATGTTTTACAATCGCTACTGCAATTCTTTAAAGTTTAGTATTCTACAATATGATTACTTCGAAAGGAAAGTCAAATGTTTGAGTAACATATTTTCGAGTAAAGAAGTTTAATATTCAAAAGCATTTCTTTGTTTCAACTTTTATATACCTTGCATAACATTAAGGATTTTATATGGAAAGCAAATTTTGTCAGAAAATTTATAAACAATTTTCCGAAGTTTTTATCCCTCGATAACCAATTAAGAAAAAATGTTCTTGGTTCGTTTTGAACAGAGAATAGGAAAAGGTTAAAAGGGGAATAAAGAAAATAATCGTAAATACTAGTATTTAAACCTTTTTGTATTTAAAGTTGAATATAATTCAAAGATTTGACATATTTGCATTTTGGATCTTTTCTGAATTAATTCATGGTCTTCTTTATTGGTCATAGACAGACTTGGTTCAAGTTTCGACAGATCTAATCATGCATAAATGAAATAATCTCAGCTTTAACGAGATGTGTTTGTAGCGATTTTTAGATTGAATAAACTTGACCAGTACCTTTATGTTCAAACGATTGAGATAATAATACATTTTAAAATCTTTGTTTATCTTTTAGTTTCAGAAGTATTCACATCTATATTATCAAAAGATTCATAGATGGAATATTCTTTAAATGTAATATAATTAATCGATAAAATTTCAACCTTTAAATGAGATCTCATACGCAGATTCTCTTTCATCGATTCAAATTGCCAAGATAAATAGTTAATTTATAATAAATCGAATTTGACAAAACTTGACTGATCTTATTGGTGTCTATTTAAAATTATATCAGGTTCCAACTGAAACTCCTGTACACCTGATTCTAAGTTTAATGATAGAATTCCATCAAAAAAGCTTATCTTCTGTTCATCTAATTTGACTTAAATTCTAGTTGAAAAGTTTACTTTGGAAAGATATTTTATGTATTATAATATTTCGATGAACTTGTGTATCCTAGAGTGTTTATACCAATAAATTTAGAATTGATTTATCATAGATTATTCATAAAGGCAATTGTGATTTTGTCATAAACTATCATTTCACACAGATATTATTCATGACCTTGAATAAGCATTAACAGAGAAATGTAGTTTTTTTCATTCACCACATTCGCTAAAAATTCTACTTAAAAACGAAAATATTCTCAAATTATCGAAGTATTTCAATTTTCTTCACAAATCTACATAAACATATTTTAGATAATTAAATGGATTCTTCTAGTTTATATTAGACTAAGCCTTGTGGATATTTTCGTTTGTTGTAAAGATGTAAAATATAATTATACAAAAGACGATTTCTACATTTTAATAAATTTTAAGAATCAAGAAGATTCCATTTAGTAATATTTTTGAAAATCGTCTGCAGTTTTCTGCTTCTGTGTATGATAAATATTGCAAAATTATAGGTGTTTCACATATCTTTTCTTCTCCAAATCCTCATAATCAAAGTTTTTAAGCTCAAAGATTCGAACATTATTGAAAATTTTTAATTTCAAAATTATTAGCTAGGTTAAATTTAAGATGATTCCTTTGTCGAATTCCAATTTCTTATTGAAAAAATTCTTTAACTGAAGTATATGACCATCTAAATTATTCATTCACTGTTTTAAATAAATCGATTTTAAATGTAGTTTTCAAAAAATAAATTTTGAAACTTATACAACGAAATTCAATAAATACCAGTCAGACTATGTGATTCGTATCTGCAAAACGAAAAAAGATCATTAGGAAAAGTCTTTTTCGCTATATTGTCAAAATAATAATTTGTGAAATCATACATTTGAAGCGTTTTTCGACATCATAAAAAATTGTGGATAAGAAGCAAAGTCAGCATTTCGGTGTTAATTTCTTATTATAGAAAACCGTAAAAGCCTGACATGCTCAATTCTTAAAAACTCAACTTAACTCTGAATATCAGCTAGACATAAATAGAAGCGCCGTTATAATTCATGATGTGTGAAAAATAGGCGTATTTATCAACAGTTTGGTTCATCTATTATAGATTTTTTTATTTTGTGTGTTAAACAGAAATCCGCAAAATATTATTCGTATTCGTTCAACTTTTGAAAAATAAATGGAATTATATTTAATGAACGACTTATTGAAACCCCTTCTTAATATTATGGTAATTTATAGAACAATTAATTCTCGATTATTATCAAAATCATATATAGGGCATTTAAACATGATCAGGGTTCGTAAATATATAAAATAAGCTAATTTAAAATATACTAATAGGATTAATAAATGTTGAAAACGAAATAAATTCAAATGATGATACACTGTCTATAGTGTTTTATTTAATTGTTTCAAACTTTGTATTTTACAAACATAGGTTTCGTCTTTTCGTTACCTTTATTTTTGGAAACATTCATATATGATCTTATACCGCCAACTGTAGTTCAAGTTATAGTTGCATATATGTGATCATAATGACGCTCTCAGTTAATACAATTGTGAAATTTCTACTCTATATTATTTATTGATCAAAATTTAAATTTATTGACTATAATTACCAAAGTATTCCCGTATCTGTCTCAACTTCAAGCTTTGAGGTTGCTAGGTATATTTTAAAAGGAATATCGATCAGCTATGTAAAGTGAAGCAGAACTTCAAATGAATGAACATAATCCCAAAACCTAAATGTACTTGACATTTACAAAATTTATATTAATATCAATGGATAGCTGTCTGAAATTATATATGAAATTAAGACACTTTCAAGTTTAAAAGAAAATTCTGCAGAATAAATATATTAACTTTTAAATGTATACTCTTTGATATATTCTCGGCACTCCTATTTTTTCACGCTAATTATATTATGATGACCATCTGAAATTTTTGAATCCTATTTATCTGTTCAAAAATATTACAAGGATAATCAAAAAAATAATAAATAATGCAGTTTCTAATAACTGCATACACAGCGTCATATTGGAACATAATTTTAGCTTTAATAAACACCTGCGTCCTATATCTTATCATGGGCAGTGTATAACTTAAACCTTTCTATCCATGATATGAATTGATCTTATACATTTAAGTGCGAAACTGTGTTTGCTATATTTGCCCCCCCTCATTTATTGTAAACAATCATAAATAACAATATATGATATAAACTATTAAAAGCATGCCATATTTTATACAATTGAATTTGAATTTATACTTCTGTATGAAATATGTTGAAATTTCAATTAATATTAGTTAAATGATTTTATAGTATCAATAAATTATTATATTTAAAATTTAACTAACATTTATAAACTGTAAAAAATGAAAAAAACTAATTTCTAATATATAATTTTACATGGAATATTAGTCATGAAAATACTTAAAAATTTATTCTTGGAAAAATAAAATCAAGATTTATTTGATATCATATCAAAGATATAGTAGTGTTTTAAATTTTTAGATTTTATAAATAAATTTATCATTTTCATTTTATTTAATATAGATAAATTTTCAAATATTAATAAACCATTATGTAAGTACAATTTCAACCTTAAGTATATTTTTTAAATTTTATGCATATTTAAAAATCCTAAAATCGACTCTCTATAAGAAAAACAGCATATTCTTCATATTTATATTGATAAATTAATTATATATTTTTTAAGATTTCACTTTAGGTTCGTAAAAAGAAATTAACAAAAAGAAAAATTAACGGTCCCAAATATTCTGTTAAAAATAAATGCAGTTTTTAATATAAAATAGTCTTAAAAACATTAAAAATAATTAATCGTTTAAAATTATTCTTTTAGTTTTACGCGTATAAATGATATATTAATTTTTTTATTGAATGATTCTATGTCAACATATTCAATAGTTCCGAGATAAAGCAAAATATTTCACTGCTTTTTAGTGATGGCATCTCTTAGTCATAAAATAAAGCGTTCGTAATCAAAATTAATTTATTGACTTAACCAACTAAAATTTAAAAATGTTGAACCTTGGTATTATTCAGAATAAATATCCAAACCATATAAATTTTAAAAGATATTTTACGTTGATTTTATATTTGAGTCATTTTAAACATATATATCAAATATTTTCGTGATTTCTTCTTAGATATTAATATTTTAAAACTCTTTTGAATTTAATAATTATAAATGAACTCATTTGAGAATCATAGACAAGAATATGTAAACTCAAAATTTAAAACGATCACAGAATATATTATTAATACTTAATAGAAGTTTTTCAAAATTTTTAAATTATACCTATTTATAACATAATTATTTAGGATATTTTATTGAAGAAAATAAAAATCATAAATTTTGAAATATCGAAGAATATATAATTTTAAAATACGTAACAGATAACATATATGATATATTCTTTTAGTCATAATTTATTGATGATTATACCCAAAACAAGTCTGAATTGCTTTTATATAAATCAAAAATTTTTAATTGTAGCTTATTTGTTCAAATTTCAAATAATGAAAACCTTCAACCAACTTTTATCATATTCACCAAATTTAAAAATATTGTGATATAAAAATGAATTATATAATAGTGGAATACTGTTAAGAATTATATGTTTCCAATATAATTTGTTTCATAACAATAAAATCTTATGAAATATATCTAAAATATCATATTTAATTGAATTTTTTTTAGTTCAAAATGAATTTACAGAGAAATTAATCCCATAGATGATTTATCCTAAGCATGAACATCAAAATTAATGTCAACAAGCTTTTTTGAAACTTATATTGATTTATATAATAAAATTTCAAACTTACCCAAAAGAAAAATATTTTGCATTAAACGAGACATTTAATGATTTTATCTCAGTTATTTTTACATTTACACAAGAAATGATGAAATCTTAAAATTTTTCAAATTCTTTTACCTCATGTGATAACTTTGATTGTTTCTGACAAGATAAATAATCTGTTGTTGTAAATATTTTTTATTTTAATGGGATACCACTACATAAACTATCATACAGATATTGATTTTAAACGACATATGATGATATTATTATTTAACCTATATTATATATTTAAAAGACAGGCTCGAGTGATAATTTTAAATTAAGATCAATAAGTAACAACATAAAACCATTAGAGGTAACATGTCTATTATGTTTTATGTTAAAAATAATATATAAAAAATTAAATTAATTCAACAATGTGATAGAAAATATAAAATTTTAATGAGACAAAAATTAAAATCACAAAATAATGATGTCCAAAAATGCTTATATCCGTAAAAATAATATTAACGATTAAAAAATGGCAAAAAATGATTTTATAAAAAGAAAAAATCTTAAGTATATCAAAGTTTATCTTAGATTATATATTCATTAATAATATTTTATTAATTATATTATTAATTTAGAACAAAAAGTTCTCTAAATACATATATAAGAAGATAAAGAATATGTTGAATTTTAATATTTTTCCTTAAAATTAGAAAATATGCATTAAGTATGGATACAGGTTAGGATATTTATACCATAACATAAGAAAGTGAAATAAAATGAAACCAACATTTATTCCAAGATCTCAAATAGATAATATATATGCAAACATTGAAATTTAACCCTGATAAACAAGCTCGATATGTTGATCAAATAAATTTTCAATTAAGATTAATGTTTATAAAATGAACAAAATATGTATAATATGAAGCAGTCATAAATATAAATTCTTTGATAAATTATTTAAGATTTTTAAAAAAATGGTAATTCCATCAAAATAAAAATTTATATTTCGAAATTATATTTGTTTGTATCGAATTATTTTATTTTTAATGTAATTTTAAATTATATTTTTGTCATTATTAATCTATAAGTTCTCAGTAAAAAATTGATGATTTTATATCTTTAAATGAGATTATAGTTTTTGAACATAAAAATATGTTGATATAGGATTCGTGAAGTATTAAATATTGAAATTTCGAAAATTTTGGCTTTATCTCTAATATACTCCTTAAAAACTAAAAATAACAATAAATTTCTCAATGAATGGATTAAAGTTTTTATCTTGATAAAGTAAATTCAGTACTCTCAAAAATATCTTGGTTCTTTGATCATACTATAATATATATACTTTATAGGAATAATGTATGATTTTTAAACATGTATTTTATTTATGAACTGATTCTCACATTCTTGTCATTATAATTATCTTAATTAAAAATTCTTAAAATTAAAATGATATATTGGAAACATACATATTGGGAATCGGAATCAGTAAGTCAATCTGAAATTAGGAATGTTCAGTAAATATATATTAACTGATTTTTGAAAAACACAATTTTTGATTATATTTTTCATTCTAATTGAATGTATCTGAGATTTTTACTTGCATTTCATATAACTGTCGGATTCGTATTACAAATATGTTTATGAATCTTGTGATATGATAAACAGACTTTTAATTGGGCTAAAATTTATGAAATTTATCGATGATGATGGATCTTATTTATTGAGTAAAGAATTTAAGATGTTTAATTTTAGGAAAACTATCATACCATAATTAAATGTCGACGCTACATATTTGAAAATTCATCGTTATGAAAAAGAATGTTGTTTCAAGTTAATTTTTCAGTTCTATAAATCCAAATAAAACATGTTTTCCAACAAGAATAAAACTAAAAATAATTCTCGTTATGTAAACGCTAATAATAACAAGTAATATTATGTTGTAGAATTAAAAATAGCAACTTATAAAAGGTTCATAGATGCTATCGGAGATCTTTTTATGACCGAATATATGTTAAATTCAAATAAATTAATAAATACACTTGAGTAGATTGACTATATATACCTGGTGATGTACTTAAACAGCCAGGAAAATGAAAATGGAAAGTATTTCAGTTATTAAGAGACATTAGAAAGCAAATATTTTGGCATTATTTGTGGATACTATAGGATCATATATTAATGAACCATCTGAATGAAGATTTATAAATGCAGATATGGAAGAATATTAAAAATCGTGATCATATGCCATATCAAATCACCAGTTTCTAGCTAGAAATGAAGTTGGATGGTCGTTTTACATGTATAACTAGACATATTAGAAATTATCATTCTTCTGTAATAAATTCTTTCTGATTCAATGTATCTAAGGTTCATATAATTTATGTTGTATTACCTCCAAATAAAATAAATAAGAAAGAAATGAAATTTTGTCTCTTGTGTCTATTCTAAAAATATATCTATAATGTACTTAACATACCTAATATATATCAATATAAAATGCTGTGATAAATGTATAATATTTTTGCTGATAAAAATTTTTTTATTCGATCCGTAGCAACTTTTGTTCAAGCATTAGCTTGAAAAAATGACAGCCATTCGACAACAAAGCTGATTCAATACAATTTACTGAGATAATACCATGTTTGAATAAATTTGAATTACAAAATTATGATATAATAAATTTTCTTATTTTTACATTTAAATCATCTATTATAAAATATTTTATCATAATCACGGATTATACTATGACCTTTAATCTAATCAATTATTGATTTTCTATATCACGTCGAGGTACGTAAACTTTTGTTAAAATTAAAAAAGTTTTAATGATTGATTTTATAAATTGTGAAATTATATGAGCAAAACCTCAAAACGATCGTATAACTTTAAAAAATGTTCATAGCATGAAACTGTATATTTTATCGTGACAAAGAGTTTTACAAACGTCATCAGGCAATACGTTTACACCTGACTTAGGTACAATTAGCAATATATGAGATGACAATATATATATATGTTTTATCAGGAAATCTAGAAGCAGATAATCCTCTACAAAATGAACGTATTCTCGACAAACATTGGTAAATGGAGTCCATAAAGTTTTTTCAATAAACTTATTTATTCTCATTCCATATGCTTAGATGTTTTTGTATCCAAACATATTAATCTTAAATGTAAGTGAAGCTTTTATATTTATCACTGTTTGACCTAAAAGAACTATTACATAATTACAATATTTTAATCAACATGACAAAATATGGTTTTCATCACATTTTTTCAGTCTTTTTAAATATTAACGTATTGTTTTCTGATTAAAAAATTCCTGTATGACTTTTAAACTATTCATTCAAGATGTGACTCATATGAATGCATATTTGTTCGTGTATATCAAAGATTTTCGAACTATCAGATGTATAAAATTAATATCAAAATAAAGATTATTATGTTTCCAATAGAATAATTTATTTCATAATCTTGTCAAATAACAATTTTTGAGATGTATTTTTTGATTTCAAGAATCATTCTAAATAACACTATAATGATACAGAATATCCATGTAAATTTAAAGAATACAAAAATCAAATAAGTAGATTCGATTAATTCTCTACGAATTTTCATTTGCATGATTATGTTTTTGTTTATTTTATCTCTAATTCATATTAAATTTTGATAAATATGTGGCAGAAATACATTGAAAGTAAACAAAGACTCGTTATATATATTTTTTTCAGAGAGTTTTGTACATGCAAACTAGATCTCTAATAAAGGTTTGCATTCAATAATTTAACCAGAGTCTAAAAATAGACATCACAACTGATGCATCCAATTTCGCAGCTTGTATTATATTGTATAAATTTGTAAATAGGTTACTGGCCACAACTTCTGTTCGATAGATAACAATTTAAATACCTTCGAACAAAAACTAGTGTTTTCGACGAAAATTAATTTTCTATATATTTAAAAATAAATTAAAAATTCATTTTTCATAAAGAGAAATTTTTAATCTTAAACGCCAAAATTCAAAAAATAAGCTTTTATCTCAAAAAGTCAGCATGTTTTTTAAGACACTTTTAATTTTATTCTGTCTTAGAGAGAACAAAATAAGATATAAACTAGTACATTAATGCAAAAATAATCCCCAAATCTATTAACGAGAATTTTAAATTTAAAAATCGTCAAATTAAATTTTTACAATAAAATGATTAGAAACGATACTCATGAATAAAAAAAAGTTATTGTTATTCAATATTTCTGAAAATAGAAGTAAAGTAGATACTATAATTCCCTTATTAATAAAAATAACTGGAAAAGTCTTTTAGAATTATCTATATGAATGTATCAAAACAAAATTAAGACAAGATACATATTTAATAGTATTTGCAATTAGATCGATATGATGTTTATATATCGAGAAAATAATTGTCCATTAATAAAACGCAAATTCCAATGTTGTTATTTTGTTTTATTGCATGCAATATTTTAAATTTAACGTAATAACATCCTATCAATATTATAAGAAATATGAAAACATATTGATTTGCAAATGTTGAAATAGTCAGATGCTTCTTTTAACGAACTGTTTAAATAGCTATTAAAATTAATATTTTAATGAATAGAATGATTTGAGTTTTTCTCGTTTATTTCGAAATTGGCAATATCAAGCCCTCATGATATAAAAAGAAATGGTTAGTTTTGAGTGAAATAGTAATTTCTTGAAAAGTATACTACAATTTAATTTATAAGTTCATTCATAATTGTTTGCCATATTATTTTTACAAAATGACAGAGTTGAATCTAAAAATTCAATGATCTTTTATAATGTATACACATGGATTTTAACAATCGCTTAATAAAAGAATAAAAAATTGGATATAAATGTTAGAACAGCTGCGAGTAATTAATATTATTTGAACATTTGCGATATAGTATATTGAAATGCTTTTAATTCTGGAATGCTCTTTGAATCAACTTAGGATCTAAAAGAAGAATTTTTTTAATTTCATATCCCTCATATTCACTACAATTAAGAAAAAGTAACGAAATATATTGTTACCATTTAAGCATGAATAGATATTTATTGAATTATAGAGTGAATACATACAAAAAAAAGATCTAGAATAAACTAATTGACCCTTTTATATCAGTAAATTTAGATGAAAACAAAGTGTACATAATTTAAAGATAAATAGAACTGACAGAAAAAACGTATGAGTAGTAATTTAATCAAGAAATGATCTCTTTTCAAAAGATCTTTGTAAATCTAACTATATTTTGATAAAACTGAAAACAAAAATATTAGTGGAGAACAATAAACACATCTAATATAAGACCATAAGACAAAATGATATAAAGTAGTTGTACCTTATTTATACGTAATTATATATGTGTACCTAATATGCATCATATATTATTTATTTAAATAGATATGTTATAACTCTCAAAAAATAGGAATAATAGATTAAATCTGTTTTTGAACAGCTCAATTGAAGAATTTATATATAGAGAGAATAAATTGTTAAAATTAAAAAATATTTATTTAATGATATGTTTTAAAAACAATAATTTGGTTATTTAAAATGTTTATGTATTTCTCATTAATCACGTTATATTTGGTGCAAATGTTTTTAGAATATTATTTCGATTTATTTAATATGGATATTTATAATTTCTCAAAAATCTTTAAAGTCATGATGAATGGTATTTTATATCAATAACACAAGTTTATGATCGACAGATATCAGTAATTTTAAAGAATTTCATGGCAGATACTTTTGATAATTTTCTTTTTTATAAATCTAAAACCAATAAAAAACTATTTAATATATAAGAAAAAATAAAATCTAAAAATTTAAGTATGATCTAAAACATAAAACGAGGAAAATTCAAATTTAGCAAAATAAAGTATTAAATTAAAACTAAATGATTTTCTTAAGTGATTTTTTTGAAACTTTAAAAACATTTAGAGGTTATTAATTTTATCGAACGGATATTGAATATTAGCTCTCAGGACGTTTAGTCATCATAATTTTAGCTAGTCAGTCAGTTGAACCAATAGGTCAAATATTTTTACAATGAAAATATGATCGTATTTTATTCACATTTTATCTTAAAGAACTGAACAGTTTATCTCAAGGAATAGAGGTTGCAAGTTCACAAAGAATAGTATGAACTAAAATGTTCAAGAGAGGATTACAATTTTTTATTTTAATCTACATGATAATATTTTCTGTTTCTTAGATTAATCTATATTATTATAAATGGGCAAACCTTTCAATTCAAAGTGAACTGAAACTTATTTATTTGCTGACATATAGGATTCTGAGTCGCTGATAAACAGAGTAATTTTATGTTTCGAAATACAGCTGCTTTTGTTTTTTCATTGTAATATTCTTTTGAGCGTATTTGACGTCTTACTGTTTAGTCTTTAAAAGTATATCTCCGAAAATGTATTTGAAAAATCTGTCAATATTTTCTACATTTCTATATATTAACATCGACGAGTATCTCGTAGAGTGAATATAAAGAAAACAGTCATTCGCAAAGTTATCAAAGCATCAACGCCTAAATCTAGTTTGGGAATACATTAAAGGTTTGAATTTTGAATTCTGAAATATTAATAAGATATTTATAATTGTTTATTTACTGTCAACTCTGAGAGGTAAATAACGAAAGAACATGTATCATATTTTTCACTTCAAATATATTTATAATAAAATGAATGTGATAAAGATATTATCTTAGTTAAAGAATTTTAATTTATATCTGATAAAGTTAGATGAAGATTATCTATTTTTGAATGATTTTGTGATACTTCATGATGTAATTTTTGACTTTAATCCCTCTGATAACATATTTTGTGTTCTTCTATTTCCATTTTACCCCATTTTGCTTCAATCTATTTGAAAATGATACCTTATTTCGGCAAAGATACACGGGAATAACATATCCTCATTTTTAATTCGTTTTTAGCACTGCGCCTGGTTTTTATATTTGTCGAAATTATGTGACAAGAGATGACGAGTCAACATCTATCCAACTTGCAGACTAATTAAATTGAACAACAGGGTGAAATAATTAAAATGTAGCTTTTACCTGTTTTTCTGAGAAAGATACCATGTTTCGTTCTTTTTATATTATTATTAAGCATATTTATTAAGTGATGTTTTATGTTGCACCATAATCTTCACAGAATAGTTGAAGATTTTCTGCAGATTCTCGTTCAATAACAAGAAAATTAAGCCACTGATATAATATTCTAAACAGAATCAATCAAATTTATCCATTAAGCATATAATGATTCTTAAGATTATATGCTGTCTATTTCGTATCGATTCGAATATTGTGAATGCATTCTTCTACATTCATCTTCTCTGATACTTCTTGTCGTGCATCTGGCAATTTCGGTTTAACGCGACGAGTCAATTATTAGATCTTGTTTTGAAGAGCCATATGTTGTAATTTCTTTTGTTCATAATATATGTTGGAAATATTTTCGAGATATATATAATTCAATTACTGCTTTATAATCGACTGACAACATGTTGCTAACCGGCTTTTTATTTATACAACTTAAAAAACATAGTGTGGATTGTACATTTAAACTCTTTTTCACGAATAACTGTAAACAACATATTGATACTTGAGCGGATATTTATTTTTAAATGGGTATATCAACAAAATATTTAAACCCTCTGTTATAAAATGGTTTATGGAATTGATGACAGAAAATTTTATTGAATTCTTATACTGTGCCATCAACCGTTTGGCTTAATAAAATGTTTACTATATAGTTCCGCCTAAATATTTATTTGGAAAAATATTTTTATTTCATACCTTACGTCTAAATGAAAAATACGCATGTAAAATATGTAAAAATAATCAAATTGGTTAAAAAAATTATTAAAATGTTTTCTTATTGCTTAGTTAATAAAGTTTTTAAATATTAACCGATTAATTAATCTTTAATTTTTGCATTCGTGTTTTTTTCAATCACGAAATCTACCTTTATAACCAGAAAAGTGTTTAAAATAGTATACTGAATAAAATTGATCTCTGTTGTATCGAATATAACAATTTTTAATATCTTTAATAATAAATAATCAAATATTTTACACAATATTTTTTATATCAATGTTTATATCCATGAATTTTAATGATTTTTGTTGATAGAAATTGAACACTTTTAAATGGATTACTAATATGTATGTCGCTTTTAAGATATATTTTATTGATTCTTTAATGTTAACAAAATGAAAAATATGTTTTCATGATGCCTTTTATCTATCTTTAATTCATAATTAATAATTTATTACGTTATAGATATTTCAAATTATAATTTAGGTATTTCAAGAAATTCATCATCTATGATATTTAAAACAAAAAATAAATGTATCATTGAGATTTATTAAGATTTTAAAATTTTTCATCATGAATAACATTCAAAAATTCAGTCATGTTTAATGATGAAAATCGAGGATTCATTACGAAAAAATCCCTAATAATAAATAACAATACTCTTTAAATATTTATAAGTTATCAATCAATTTTTATTTCCTATCAACGTACTTAATTTAATATGAGACCTGTAGTGGAATACTTTGATTTAAATAACATCAAGAAATCGACTCTATATTCAAAATTTAAGGTTCAGATGAAAGTTTTAATCCTAAAATATATATTAACTCTAAAATGTTCTATATTCGTAAAGTACAAATGAATTAATCCATTTTAAAATAAATATTTAAGTGACTTATTCAACGAAACAAAAACCAGATGAACAAATCTTCAAAGAAAGACGATACTGTGTTATTTTCTTATTTATAATCACTCAAAATATTAAATTAAATAAACGAATAATTTTTTTTCATTGAACAAATTGAAATATGAATCGAGAATATGTTTGATTAATATTATTCAATATTTTTTATTAAATTACAATCTCACAATACAAATTTACATATAAGTTGAGTTCAAAAAAAATGAAGAAACATCGATTTTATTCGATGTTTGATGATAATTGCATTGAGAAAATATTGTATCTGTTATTTATAAAGCATCCCAAAATTATAATTTAAAGTTGACGTTTGAACTGAATAAGGTTTAATTCATCTAGAGAATTAGAAACCTCATTTGGGCAAATATGTTTGAATAAAACACAAATTTTATCCAAAACCATTTATCCGCAATTAAATTTTTAATCCAGTTGATCAACGGATAAAATTTATATTTCATGTTTCTATTGATCAACGCTTATAAGATCTATTTTAAACACGATAATTTGTAGATTAAAATAAAAATCAATCCACATTTACTCGTTAGTATTATCAAATTATTCAGAAAACTTTTCAAGCACATTAAAATCTCGTTAGTGAACATAAAATAAATAGAATATTGCTGAATTCTATATTTCAGAAAGGTGTATTAGAATTCGGTTTAAATATCTTCAGAAAAATTAAAAATATGTTTCGAATATTAAAATAAATCATACTCATAATCTTATATTAGAATATAATGATACTATTTAGTCAAGTGTAGTTATCACTTATTTTATCTAGAAATATCAAAATTTTATGTGAAAATTGAAATTTATTATCTTCGAGAAATAAATCAAATTAATTTAACAAAAACAGTAATATGTTTTGAATAAACATTTGTTCAATAACATTTGAAATTTATTTGATAAAATAAATGATTTTTAAATTATAAAATAATATATTTTATAAATGAACATATTAAGTTTCTTCAAAACTTAACACAGGGAAACATTAAATGATATCAATATAATTAACTTTTTTAATTTAAAAAGATGATTTATATTTATTGAATGTTTTTTATATTTTCATTTTAAATCACAATTTATGCGTAAAAACAATAATTCTAAATTATGAAAAATCTTTAATCATAATTTTTATCTTCTGATAGATAAATTAGTTAATTTATGAAATTATTATCTTTCAAAACATTGGTGTGTTTTTCATATTTGTTTTTGAATTTAATGTTAACTTATAAAAATCATCTGCAGATTTTACCTAAATTAATTTTATTTACAAAATGTATAAAAATAAATATTTTTAATCTCATTCTTTTAATTTCTTCTCTTGATATATATGCTAGAAAATTAGATTGAGATAATGCATCAAATATAAATTATTTTCCTTAATTTTTATTTTCATTTATTTGAGATTAATTATGTATTTTATTTATGTCAAATCATTTTCGTTTTCATTAAAAAATTGACATTCGGTATCATTAAGATGATATTAAAAAGACGACTTATTTATACTGAGAGAAATTAACAATAATATTTTTTGATTTTGACCGTTTAACAAAATTATTGATGATCTCAGTTTCATGATTTCATATATATTAATTTTTATACATTCTTCATAAATTTAATGTTATTGAAATATTTTGAATTAATATTCAAGTAATATCAAACAAATTTTCATACATATTTGGTTATTTGTAAAAATATCAATAAATATTATTTATTTAGAATTTTCAAACGATTTTATATTAACTAAAAAATCGTGGTTGTATGTAATGGATAAAGTTAATCTAAGGTAATGTTAAAATTTATTTAACAAAAATTAAACAAAGGATTTGAAAATTCGCATTATTCATTAAATTTCTGATATTTCTTTATTATAAAAAAGCAATTTACACTTTTTTATGTGGTATCATTATGCTCTATTAATAAGTAAAACAGCTTAATGATGAAGATAAATTTATCACGATAAAAAATTTTCGCGAATTTTAAAAATAGAACATTTTCATATCTTTATGAATAAGAAAAAAAATCAATTTTTTAAAATGAATTGATTTTTTTTATATTTATCGTTATATTCATGGTTGATATTATCATCTGATATAATGCAACAGATATTTATTTTTGATACGAACGTAATATAAGTAATTTAATTTGAATATTTTGTATTTATATGATTTTCTGATGAACCTAATAATAGTTGATTGGTATGAACAAAAATTTCAACATATAATCATAATTTATCAACTATATTTTAACTAAGTACTCTGTATGTTTTCAGTCTTGATAATTATGCTACAATGAATATGTTTAGTTGAGTCAAATAAATATCAAGAACGAGATATTTTGTCAATTCATTGTCACATGCAGTTATTCATTATTCTCTTGTAAATATAGATAACTGTAATAATTGCATTGTATTTTATTAGTTTGATTATCTTTGTTGTAGATTTATGTATAAATTATGACATTTAGGATTTAAATATGAATAATAAATTTTTTTGGTATATTTGGTAAAATTTCGTAAAATAGAAATTCATGATCTTCTTAATTATCAATGTTGCCTTTATAAAATATCCTATTAAAAATTGGTATGTTAAAAATCAAATAAATATAAATACCAAAGAAAATAAAATAAAATAATATTCTGGTTTAAATATCTCGAACTCTATTACTTATTATTATCTAGAAAATAAAATTTTTAAAATATTTATAAATAGATATCAACAGGAAAATATTTAAATATTAATCTTTATTATTTCAAATGAGTGAATTTTTATTTTATTATTTTTCATACACTATGAATGAGTTTATAACAAGAGAAATAATTAATTAAATAAATTTAAATTATAAAAACTCGAAATAATTTTTTTAATTAAAGAGGTATGGAAATATATTGTAATTGATTAGTTTTGACATATTCTATCCTATAATCATATGAAATATTTAAAATATTAAAAAGGATAATCTTTTACATATCATATATTGAAAAAAAGATATTATGTATGAACCAATAGATTTTATATATAAGGAATCATAAGATAAATTAAATCCAGATTTTCAATCAAACCTTATTTAGCAGAAAATAAGTTTATCGCAGAAAATTATATAATTGTGAAAAATTCAGAACTTATATTTGTAACAATTGTAATTATAACGAAATTGTGAAAATTATATTCTCAAGGTGTTATAATATTTCTTAGATTAAATATTTTTGAACATTCAGATACCTTGAAAATATTTAGAATTTATATCGATTTTGAAAAGATTAACTCTGATATTTAAATAAAATGTTTAAAATATTTTGTTGACTGAATTAAAGATATTTTAATGTTATTCAAATATTTTTACATCGATTTATCAAGCAGCAAAAATTATCTAAAAAAGCAAATTTGTTATTTAAAAATAACTTCAATGAAACATCAATTTTCAAGTTCGTCGTGAAATTTAATAATTTATCCTTTTTTATTTGATAATAATGGTTTAGAAGTTCCCAAAATACTATTTTTGATTTAAAATTTACAGAATATTAAAAATATAAAATTTTAAAAACAGTTAATTTTAGCTCTACGAAAAAAATCAAATGATTATTATCAAAAAATTTTATTCAGTATATTTATAAAGTGTTTATATTATTTGAACTGCAAAAACTCATTATTGCAGAAAAAAATTAATTTCTTTTTTTCTATGAAATATCGTTAATTTTTTATATTTTTGAGAATAATATGTTATAATTAATATTTAAGGGATGTTCAATTGTAGGTTATAAATATCTATATATATTTGATTTTTAAATAAAATCAAAAAATAATTTTTTATGATAGTTTTCATACCAAACAAAAATCTTACATTAAACATAAATACAGATATAAATACGTTTTAAATTATATAAAAAGAATATTTTGAGTTAATATTGATACTATGTTTTTAAAAATTTATTAAATCAGTTATTTTAAAATTTATTTGTTGGAAATCATGGAGGTATAAAACCTAATTCAAATACTTTTTAACAAAGTCATTATTTATTAAAAAATTATAAAGATATAAAATTTACAAATATTGAGTATTTTGATCATCTATTTTTATTTTCATGTTATCTTCTCTGGTTATGTATCTCTCTGATACATGTTAATTTACAGTTTACGTCTATTTTATATTAATTGAGTTTTGATTTTATGTATTTTTTTAAATATTCAAAATTATTAATCACATAACGTATAGATTATGTCTTCATTCTTGTTAAAACAAATCAATTTGATCAATCATAAACGATAGATTTGTTTATAATTTTACTTAATATATTTCAAATTCATTATTTTTATCTTTTTTATTTAACTCTCATTCTATTTTTTCAGAGAATGAATAAAATGCTCAAATTATTTTTTATCGCAGAAATTTTATTCTCACTAAAAATAAGATTTTCGTTTAATTTCGAGAAAAAATTGTTTTACACGTATAAAAATATATAAGATGATATACAAATATATCTGTAAATAATTAGTATGAGATTTGTATGAACATTTACATATTCTGTAGTATGATTATATTTATTTTTCCTTCATTTAAATAAACATCTTAATCAAGTATTTTTTTCGAATTATTTGATATATCTCATGATATAAAATTTAATAATGAAAATGTTTCATTTAATATACAAAATCAAGAAATATTCATTATCATATTTGAATTATAAAATGAATGAATTTATTGACAATTATATGATTCTATTATGGCTTTAAGGAACAATGATGACTGAATAAAAGTGATTTTGTTATATTTCGAATAAAAATTGAAAAGATTTCAATAATTAAATTCAATATATCATAAGACTGTCATTTTTCGGTTTTCAAGATATATTGTTAAACTGGCTTCACATAAATAATTAGATTAATCATATAAGTTCAAGGATAAAATGATAATTTAATATTTTAATTTTATAATGTGTTAAATAAAGAATAAAAAATAAATAAACATTATTTTTACAAATTAAAATGTATTATACGGTCATAGTTATTCAAGATTTTATAAAAATAATAGAAATCACATAAATCTCGTTAAATCGTTAAATGAAAAGGAAATCTTCAAAAATTAAAATTTATATCTTCTTAAATTAATACAAAGCCATTTTCGAATAAAAAGTAATCATCTTTAATAAACTGCAATAAGAAACAATTTTAACGACATTTTATATCTGTCACAGTTTGGTCAAATTGTATAATTTAGTTAAATTTGTCTTTAGTTAAATAATGCTTAATTTGTTGAAAACCATTAAGATATCATAAAATAGTTTACAAAAATTCGATAATATAAAATATTGTTTTATAAATTACATAATGAAATTTTTCATCAATCAAAATGTAGAAACAGGTACCGTGTTTTTTTAAATACATGAAAATAGATTTTATATCATTAAGTTTATTAATTGAGAGAAAATAAAATAAGTTCAGATGCTGTAATGTAAACTAAAAACATATGTAAAAAATATTTCTCTGTCAATTCATTTGAATAAAAGTTTATGTACACAAAAAATTTAAGGTTGATAAAGAATATACAGATATACACATTTTACAGATTCTTCTGTTGTTTCCGATAAAAGTTTATTCTTTATTTCGTTGAATCATACAAAAAATTTAATAACTAGCATGTTAATAATATCCGTTTACTTATCTCATATCTCTTCTGATTCAATTCGCATTTAGGATTAATTTACTTGGTAAAATACCAATAAATTTTAAATTTCCGATTTCATTAAAAGTAAATTCAAGTAGGATAGATACGAACAGAAATTTTATTGTCGAGATAATACGATTTTTTTAAATAATAAGTTGCATAAATACTTTTATTGGAATATGTTTTTTATACATGTTTGAATAAATAAAAACTAATTTTAAAAAATTATTTGAAAAATCTATAAACAATATGATTAAGTTACTTATGATCGTTATTATTAAAATAAATTAAAAATGAATTGTTCTTTTTTGAAATCTTTTGAAAAAAGCAAATTTTTATTGTAAAATTGGAGTAATTTTATTTTAGCAACAAAAATATATTATTTGTTTCATTCTCCTCCAATTAACGAAACTCTCGACATAATTTCAAATGATAAATTTTTGAAGGAGGAAATGATTGTTTTATTTTGTAGGTGAGGTATGTATCACAAAATCTGACTCTAGTTTGTCTTTGTTATGTTCCCAAAAATATGAAAATAATAATGCCTGTTTTTTATTTTTGCAAAAAATAAAATTTTTTACAATCAAAATTTATCTTTCCGTATTTCTGGTTTCTATTATACGCGTATACATACATATATAAAATTCAATCAAATTTCTTTTTTATCAGTCTTTTCGATAATATTTAAATATTCACAAATTTAAAATATCATCAAATCATATTCCTCTAAAAATGGCTATTTATTCTTCGCATTCTCTGCCAGTTAAAATATCCTTTGATCAGTTTTTGAATTTGTCAAATCTTTCATAAATATATATAATTTATAAATATGTTAAAATATTTTTTTTATTTGAAATTTCAACTTTGAAAAGTAGATACAGTTACAGAACACTTTAACATTAATCATATTTCATATTATATAAATAGCAATCTTCCTTACGATTTATAGTGTCATTGATTTTAAAGTCTAGTTTATATGATTAACTATGATTTTAAATCAAGAGTGATTTTTTTGTAATTCTCATAAACATGATGATGTACATTCTATTCTGAAATATTATAAACATGTAAATTATTTTTTTAATTTGATTTTAATATCAATAGGTTGCAATTTCTAAAATAATGATAATATTATATTTAAATATTCTATATCAATTTATTTCATTCTATATTAAATATTTGATGAAATAGGAAATTTAGATAACGTAATCAGGCTTTATATGTGACGAATAAATGTTTCAAAAAAATATTAATTGTCAAAAGATAAATCAAAGGAAGATCGTAAACTAGTGATTGGTTGTGTAAATCTAATAACATTTTATGAAATATCTTTAAAGTATTTAACGAATTTTCAAAGTTAATAAATTTGTATAAATTAAATTTTTCATGACTTATATAACAACAGGATATTACATTTTAAACATGTAAAATTTTAATTTAACAAATGATTTATGTTCATCATAAAGAATTGTAGAAGAAAAAAATTAAATTACAAATATCAAATTGATACATTCTATGCAAATGTCAGAATTTATATTTTTAAAATTATCAAAATATCTCAGTTATTCAGAGGTTCATATTAATCTCATGTATTGATCTAATTCCACTTTTAATCAATGTTATATGAAAAAAGGATGTTAAAAATATCAAGATAATTTCCTTAAATTACTCTAATCAGTTAAAAGTATATTATCAACATACATATAAATGCTGCAAAGATTTTTTGAATAAATGACTTTACCTTCATTATCATTTGCTTAATCTGATGAATTTTTATTAATATTGTGATGTATGTATTAATCGTAACGAATCGTTTTTAGTCGTAATCATTATTGTTTCGTACATAGCAATATAACATATTTTAAAAAATTGTAAAATATTTCTGCTTTTTCAGGGTTCATTTTTACGTGTTATAATTTAGATTTTGATTTTTGATAACAGTATAAAAAAGATCAATTAAACTATAAAAGCATAATTAAATATTTTAAGAAATTTTATTATTGTGAATGAATTTGATAAAATTATTTTTTAACTCATTTAATTTTAGAAAATGTTAAATTTTTGACACAAGTATATATATTCAAAATAATTTGTTAAATATTAATTTTTATCTGTATTTGAAATATTCAGGCATAAAATAGTATTCAAAATATCTTTTTAATAAAGTAAATTTACTATTTTTAATGATTAAAATGAAGATAAAAATAGATTTAATCATTTATCATTCGCGCATGAACTAAATAAAACATGTCATGTTCAATGACTAAATAGAGTGAAAATGAGAAACAAAAACATAAATTTTTAAACAGTAAAAATACGATCATAAACCAAACAAATAAAGCCTTAATAGTTATTCTAACGATTCTAACATATGTTTAAAGAGTAAAAAACGAAAAACGATCTAAAAATAAAATTATGTCATAAGGATGAGCATATCGTAAAAATTATATAAATATAATTGAAAATTTAGACTCAGTTTAACATAAAAGTTATTATTTTAACTATAAATAATGAATAATAATTTAACTTCACAAAAATATGCCTAGGCGATAAAAACTAAATTTAAAAATTCACATTTACATAAATATAAATGAGTTAAAATATGTATTGATGTTTAAGTATAAATAGAATATGTCTATTAAATAATAATTGTACACGCGTAAAATTTATATCTGTATTATTAAATATTGTGAGCTTATCGAATACTTTATATTAACTTTTATTTTTTCTTTTAAATTAACATTTAAAATAAAGGGTTTGTTATATATATTGATTTTATTACGTATTTCCATGTTATAAAAACTATCCAATAAAAATGTTTTCTTAATTTTGAATGGAGAATCTTATTAATGTTTAATGAAAAGAATATATTTATAATTTTTTGTTTATAAAATTTCAAAAGATATTAAAAACTCTAGATTTTACGTCATACCATCATATACCATCACAATAAATCTATGAAAAATTATAGAGTATTAGTAATTTTAAGGGAGTTAAAAATTACACATTATCTTTTGATGACGTCATATATATTTACAGAATAAAATCTTTATAATATTCTAAATCATTAAAAAATCTTTTTATACAAATATATTTGAAAAATTAGTTAAAGCTATCTCTTCGAATTAATTTTATATAATTATTGTCTTGGAAAATTACAATTAGAAATTATCGAACGATGCTTCTGTGATAAAACATATAGGAGTGTTTTAAAAAAGTAAAATAACCAGATCGCATACAAATTTAGTGATTTTAAATAAAATTAACTTCATGTTTTTTACTCTTGTATGTATAAAGGTGAATATCCCAAAAAATAGATTTTTTTATTAATGGCTATATATTGAAGATAGTATTCATGGGTCAATTGCAGATTTCGAAATTTTTAGATATGGTTGGAACAGTTGAATGTTTGATAAATCAAAGCTCAATAGTTAATACCATGAATCAAGAGACGATTAAAAGAGTATAAAATGTCAAAAATTTGATTAAAAGACCATATAAATGATTGATCAAGATAAATTTATTTGATTAAAGTTAAATAAATAATAAATACAATTAAGGATAGATATAATTTTTTCTTAACTTACAAAAATCAAAGGTAAAAATTACTTTTATTTGTTGACTTGAAGTAACTATATATACATTAAAACAAAAAAATCGACGGAAAATATATGAAAAATTAAGTGTGTTAATATTATTTATGAGTAGATTTGAATCAACAAATGTCATCTCAATATTTGAATATATAGTGTTATAAGTTATTCTGTAGATTACTGAAAACGTTTAAAACATATAGTCAGTCAAAGAGTTTTTAACTGAGTTATGCTTAGAATAACATAATATATTTTTTGTCGATTTCATACGAAGCCATCATTAAAACGAATTATAAATCATCTCATGGGAAACCAATTCACGCTTAATAAAACTCAGGAATATAAATTTCATATAAAAATAATATTAAACTTAGTGTAAAATTTTGAATTACGTGAATAATATGATATAAAGGTGTCAATATAAATAAACAGCTAAAAATAAGAAAATTAAAATTAAATTCATTGAATTATCTCGTTATAATTTTATCAAGAATGGTGAAAATTTTAGTTTGTTTATAATTTTATGATGTAAGGTGATGATATCTTAATCCATTCAGGATCTAATGATTTAACATTATTTTGAATAACTTGAGAGATGCTAAATATGAATAACTTTAATAATGACAACCATACATCATCTTTACTTCACAAAAGCAAACTGACGAAAAGATTGCAAAATTTATTTAATAATTTGCTTAATTGTAATATTTCAAAATGTCAATACAAATAAGAAAAGACCTTTAGATGCTGCGAGAATTCATAACTAAATTCTTTTTTTCTTAGACAATTCGAAGGAATGTTTAGTTTGATTCAGAGTTCTAAAGGTTTACATAACAACTATAAAGAGTTTTTATGACGTCATCGATTTTTATGGTTAATATACTTCGATAGATATATCATTTTTAGTTTGTCTTAAATATAAGTCATAAAATTTATGATTTATTTGTTCCATGATATTAATTTATTATAAATAATATTAACTGATAAATATCGTTAAATATTTATTTCGATGTTAAAACATTTTATAATAATAATCATGCGCCGTTACGAAAATAAAAATTTATCAACGAAGATACTAATATTCATGAATATATGCTATATATTTATCATTTATCATTCAATTGATATAGCTCCACGACTGAAAAAATATAACTTTCAAAAAATTGGCCAAAAACATTCAATACAAAAAACTACCGAAAATACCTCAGCGGAGACAAATCAATCGTTTAAAGCGTCAAAACCTCGATCAACGAATGAAATATTACATAACAAAAAAAGAGAAAAAAGAAATTTTAATCATCATATGATGTCAACAGAATCAATCACGTTACAGCCAACACATAAACATTCCACCTCATTAAATTTGAAATTAAATAAAAGAGATATAATAATAAAAGAAAGAGGCTTCTACGATTATATTTTATATATAACCCACACAAATACGATTTTTATTTACGAAATGGTTTCGTAACCTCGCAAGACAATAAATTCGAATTAGAAAGCTCACTTATTAAGAAAATTCGATATAATCAAAAGAAAAAGATGCATCAGTCACATGAATATAGAAAACAGAGTAAGCGATTTATAGCACGGTCAAATGAAATTGAGATCTGGCATCAACCTAAATCTTTGTCAGATAATAAATATGTACCGAAATATAACCATGTATTTCATGAACGGTGTAGGGATTGCAATTCAGAATATACTGAAGCCAATTTAATTAACATTAATTATTCTTCTATATTCAAGTCTTCACGTGGTAAACGACCAACGGTTGCATTTATAAAAGAATTCGATCCAAAAAAAATTTTCATTTATTTTAGACATACCCTCAGTGATCTGCATGAGATAAGATTTGTTGATAATATTTTATTGAAGCTAAGTGTTTTATCTCATTTTGACCCTCATATGTTTCTGAAGAAACGTAAAACAAATTTGACAGATTTACCTAAAAAGATTATCTATACCTTTCGAGATGTTAATGAATCAATGCTTTATGTTTCAGCTAAACATAGAGCATGGAAATACAAGAAAAATCCTAAATTTAGTGAAGAAGTGAAAGAGCTAGTGTCAAATTTGAGTCAGAAAACCTTTCCGGTATATTTTTAAAATTTAAACAGCTTTGTTTAAACTTACTAGCACACAATGTCATATCGTGTATTCGTTGTGGAGTATTTATTGATATTTTATATCTTGATAAACATAAAGAATATAACCTAGCTATGGGTCTGGTAAGATAAACAAATTTATTTAAGAACACAATCAAACATCACATATTTAAAACACATAGAAAATATTGCTCTATTCATTCAAAAGGACAGTAAAATTATTTTAAATTTGAATATATATTAAAAAATTATCTGAGTTATTTTATAAATTTAAGTAATTGAATATGCGAATACTTATCTCATGAAATCTTGCAGGCAAGTTAGATTATAATAATCTGTTATTTTATGTTTTTAGTGAATATCAAAAATCAATCATAAAGGTTTAATTTATATTTAACAATATTATATGATTTCTTCTCAGACTCATCATTATTAATACATAAATACAAAAAAAAGATTTTATCCAATTTAAAAATGGTAAAAGATTAATAAAAATAATATTTGAGAAATTCAATTAGTTTTTATTGTTTATTTATAAATATAAATTTTTAGAAAATAACAAAATGAATATTTTATAATTTAATTAAAATTAAGAAATTTATCAAATTTTAATTTTTAATATTTTATTAAACAGAGAAAATATAAATTCTATATTTCTTAGTGTTTAAATATATTTGTTTGAACATTTGTAATTTTTGTATAAATATTGATGACAAACTAATGCGTTAATACCTCTACTTTACATCAATAAAGTTATCGTATTTTTGATATGCATTTGCATTGATTCTGTTTTTTTTAACACGGAATAAAAAATAGTGTTGATACTCATGATACTGATAATTTGAGTAAATTAATCAATTTTTATAATTTCGTGCATAATTATTGCGATTATTCAAAATGGTTACAATAAGATAAATTTTTGGCATTAAGGTTAAAATTATAAAGTTAGAATATATGTAGATGTATTTTAAAAAATTTTATATCTATGATTGTGAATTACATTTAGTTACCTGTTTTAACTTTATTATAGTTGAATCCAATATAAATAAATGCAGGAAAGTACATTTTTAATAAAAAAAATAGTAGAAAATTAGATCATTGATTGAATTGAATATGCAATGAATTTTAAATAATTGATATTATAAAACGAAAAGAAAATTCATAAAATAAAAAACAATTTTCAACTTCATAAAAATCTCGTATATTCGACAAATGTTTTATGAAACTTTTAAAATAATTTTGCCAATTTAATATATTATAGAAAAAGGGCAATCTAATCAATTTTGATGATTACGTTACAATTACGAAAACAAAGCTTTAGTTATGAACTACTCTTTGTATTGAATTGAAAATTTGAAACAATACGTAATTTTTCGTAATTTAATATATGAACAGAAATACTTTGTATAAAAATAAACATCTATGCATATTACTATTAATTAGTAAAGATGAAATTTACACAATAGGTAGAGCAAATTATGCTTAACGCAAATGACTTATAGATGGGCAATTTAAATTTAGATTAAAGCTATGATAAATTATCTAAATGGAGAATTATAAAACAATAGTTTATCGAACAAGCAGATGAATTTCTTTTATTATCAGGGGAAGAGGTTGTGCATTAAAAGTAATCACAAATTATGTACATATTAAAGTCATGTGATAAATTTTTATTTCTGTTGATATTTAAATTAAAACAGTGAATAAATGTATATTAATACTCAATTTATATCTCAATTATTTATCTTTCATGAAAAGAGTATGAATTAACAGTTACACAAAAAGTTATTTATGAAATTATTAAATGTTTTTGGCATTTCCAACTTAAAAATATTAAGAATTCATATTTCATATCATAGCGCGTTTAAATCTAAAGAATTAATAATGTAACTATTTAAAATATTTGACAATAGAATAATTTAAATTTAATTTATCTTGTATAAACATTTAAATTTTAACGCTTTAGAATAAATATCAGCTCGTTTTATCTATATATTAATCCCAAAAAGAAATTCATAAACTTGATGGTTCACAAGATTGTAAAATCAATGAAAATTAATGAATAAACGGATTTATTATGACTAATAATATAACTTAATTTAAATTATTAAAGCTTATTATAAATTAATTTTTGAAAAACATTAAGAAAAATTATTTTATGTAAAAAAAATTTCTCAAAAATATTTATTAAACTACTGGAAACAGAGATTCAAATATTCAAAATAAATTTGCTATCATAACGTCAATAATTATCTATTTATCTATTATAAAACTTAAAAGCTAGAAAATCGAAATAATAGATTGTAAAAACAGTTTTATTATTTTGATTTTCAACTCTTATGACTTAAAAATTTTCAAAAGTTCTTAATTTAATGATATTAACAAAAATAAATTCTAAAAAAAATTTTTTCATCAATATTATCCTGAAAAGTAAAAATAATTCTGTGATAAACATGACATAAACAATATCAACAAGATACCCTCAGAACTATTAAAATTAACGATATTTATACATTTTTTCAACTATATGTATTATCACATTATTAAATTTTAAAATGTTTCGAGTCTGAATTGATATAAATTTTATGGTCTGTAAATGATAAACACCTGTGTGTAGGTTACATCGATATCGAAATCGTTAATAGCAAAATAAATAAAATCTCTTGATGATGTAGCAAAGAATTTGATATATGCAATTTATTTTAAATGATTTCTTCATAATCGTGGTTGTTTCCAGTCCATACGAAATAACTCACTGTGGTTCTATGAGAAAGAACAAAAAAATCTTTGTGATTTTCGATTTCTGCAATCAGTGAACGTTTATTCAGAACTTTAATTAGATCTTTTATCATAATGTTTTTTCTAACGCCTTTAACAGTTCATTTAATAAGTAGCCAAAATTACAGAAATTTACTTTTATAGTTTTTATTTTATATCATTTTGAGATGCTTCTGTTTGCCGAGCTTGAATTACACGTTTATTTACATCAGAAAAAACTTTTTAATTTCATATTCTTTGTGAAATCCTGCAAATAATTGCTTTAGGATCCGAATTCATATCTAACGAAAATATTATCTTTCGAAGAAAGACACAATTTGTAACATGAACAGTCACATCCTTTAGGAATCTATTAAGTTGAATATAATGATTCCATTCATCGAGGTTTTTCAATCCATTCATGAGTAAAGTTTATAATCGTCAGTTAAATTATCTTAACCATCATTTCTTAACTTCTATGTTATGATGGGGTAAATGTTTTCGAATTTCAAAGGATGTAAATATATAGTTTGAATAACTGAGGGTAGAATTGATTGCCCAAATTAAGAAGAAAAATAATGCGAAGCTAATATTATTTCACGAAGTTATTTATGCACCGAAAAAAATTTCATTTCGTAATACTTTGTTATGAAATAGTTTAGGAAGGTTGTGAAAAATCGTCATATATAATAAATCTAACGATTTCAAGGCTTACAACTTAAAAATTGCCCATCTATATCTTTCAAAAGGCATTCTTAACTGCACGTCTTTGATGTTTTTATGATTAGTTCTTATACGTATGCCTGATGCTTATTTTTTTGGTACATATCTTACACGATCTACAATAATTATCTATGTTATTGCCCATTATAGTCAAGTAAAAAAGAAAAAATTATAAAATTTAGGATTTTATCAAGATTGATAAGTTTTTCATTAACTTTAGAATATAATTGATTTTCATTTATTTTAGGTGTTTAGCTATCTTTGGCCACGATAATATGACTGTGAACACAGTAATATTCTCAAGAGTTTGGTTAAATCTCTGCGAAAACAGCCATATAAGCATTGGGGCTCAACGGTAACAGACATCTGCGGACGTAGAAAAGTAAATAAATCATAGAACAATGTAAATGTAGTTCCTAAATTTGAAGTCTTAGAAGTTTCAAAAGAACAGTTAACGTAGGATGAGTTTAGACATGAGCAACATTTGGCTTCTTGCGGTGACACATGTTCAGATGGTAATCAAGCCAAAATCAACTCGTAATGGAAAGCTAGAAATATTCCGTGATATATAAGATTCGTTTTGGGGTTGAAATATTATTTTCAAGCAGTGAATTTACAATTCCATGACTAAATGCTTTGATCAAGATGTTCAGTATATTCATGCCCGAGTAGAGTATGACAGGTGTGTTCTTAAGTCAGATCAATCATAAAATCAGATTGTGCCAGCATTTAAAAATGTCGCAAAAAGATGACAATTCATGCGAAAAATGGCAAATGATCATTGGTAGAAAAAGCATCAGAGATGCTATTATTCATCAAATATAACATAATAATGTATTAGTTTACTTCAAAAAAAGAAATAATTAACGGGAGCAAACAATTGCAAAAACAGAATGGATTATTTTACATCCTAAACCAACGCATATTCGAATAAATTTCTGAAGACTTCATAATTACCAAATTTTTGGCTAATATAAAGATAATGGTAATATATATCGTGTAAAATATATTACAAAAGTAGTGCTAGAGAGATATCTCTAAATTTTTTCACTCGATGCAATTGAAGTAAATCAGGATATCTAGTTAATTTTTAATAGCTTTTTACGAAGTTGTATGCAAAAAAATCGTAAAACTATGATCGAAACAATTTATTAGATGATCACAGATACATTTGCGATCTTATCAGCATTCAAAATAAAATGTAAGGTCATCTGATCTCTTTATTTAAAACACCTCAGCTTCTCCTTATTTCATTTACTCATCAATCCTTGACTATTTTAAGAGCTGTGAAGATCTAAATTTAACTGGTTAGGTTATGTCAATTTGGATGAAAAAGATAACAATTATATGTTAACTTTTTTAACCTTATTTAAATTGATCGCAATTTTCTATACGTAATTTTAAATAATAAGTAAACAATTAGCACAACTATTCTTGGTTAAGGTGGCATTGAAAGATTTAATTAATAATTAAAGACATTAAGTATTTAGTATTTTAGCAGATTTTCGATATGTTTACAATTCTCAGATTCACGTTTATCAATAACAATCAAAATCGATTAATTATCTCTTAATCAAAATAAAAACGGTGAAAGTAGATTCCGAGGTAGATCTATATTTGTAATACTTCTGGATACCATTAAATTAGGAGTTGAATAACATTGTTATCATAAATAAACCAATCGTGTTGTTTCGGTATAAATCTCTCCTACTTTATATTTATTATATACCTAGAATTTTGCAAATGGAGAAGCAAATAAATCATATCTTAGTTATCAAATTATACGATGTTTTTACAGGTATATTTTTCTCAGGTTTTTCGATCGAATATTCTATCATGTCAGTAATTGATGTTTAAAAATTAAAGCATTAAAAAGTGTCAAATTAAAGTTTTCAAAAATGTGATATTTTAGTTTGACATGTCATCTATTTGAATAAAATACTATCAAGTAAGAAAGTTTCACCTTCAAAAGGTGATTTTAAGCCATTTTTGGTTTCCAACAACTGTAAACTGTCCAGAACATACATTTTTTATCAGGTAAATAATTTTCTTCGGAAAATTCATCATAAATTTTTCGAAGTCATGTGCCTAAATAAATAATAAAGAAGAGAGGTTCTTGTCTTATTTTTTGCCAATGACAAACGAATGATTCTGAGTTCATAAATGGATAATCTCATTAATTCCACCTTCTAAACTAATATAGATCAAAAATTTCTTAGAATCATAATCAGCAAAGCATCCCCAGTGAGAATTTTATATTGCATTGCTTCATATGCTTCACAATGGGTCAGATGAAAAGATATCTATAATGTAGAAATCTCATAACGAGCATCAATATAAATTATCCCAGTTTGAAAGAGAGACCATTGCATTACTTTTTCACTTTATTGAATATCTTTTAACGTGCATTACTAAATTTTTGTGATAATTACAAATAATAATATAATTGCTTATCATTTAAATTAATTTAAGAATTCCGCTAAACTTGATAATCAAAACGATAAATAGATGGAACATTATTTATGTCTAATATTTATACTATCTTATTTCATAATATCATGAGCACTCAAACTCGGATGATCTTTCTCAGATGTCCGTGCCACTGATTAAGACTTTCATTATTAATAATCAAATTTGACAAACTCAATTGATCTTTTCTAAGTTTAAAAAAATTTTATCAGTTTCTATATGAAACTGCTATGTACCTTCTTCTAAGGGTTTTAATAAACTTAAATCTATTAGGTTGGCGTTCTTTTCATAATTATTTTCATTATTACTGATTCTTCAGATTTCGTATCAATTTTAATTTATTTTATAATATTATATTATATTGATGAATACTGTGAATATTTGAGTTCTGAAGCATCAGAAATTTCGAGCAGATTTCTCTAAGATAAATCATAGACGACAATGAGCATTGTCAAGGAGAAGCATTCGTCATTCAAATATTGTTCTTGGCACTGAATCAGCAGAGATATTTAGAATATTTGTCGTTCATGCGATACTATCTCTCAAAATACTGTTTAATAAAAAAAATAAATTTACAACGTAGCTATAGGTATAAAAGCCATTCGAAAAGGTATACGTTAACTTTTTCGAACTATATAATAAGTACATTTATTTGATATTTGTAGACGCCTTCCTGAGGTTTCAGTTTGTGGATAGGATAAAAAATATAACTTCACAACAAGCGATTTATACATTAAGGTACATTTTTAATATGAATGGGTTTCAAGTGACGTAAAATATTAGATAACCGTCAGTAGTTTATGGGGTGTGAATATGAAATATCTTGGAACAGTAATGGTATTCAGCATATTTATCTCTTTCAAATTTTTGTGCTGAACGATTCGTAAATCTTTTATAAACTCAGTTAAAACTCGCTTGACGATTGTTAAAGTTCAGAATATTCGCTGGTTTAAATCATATTGTTTTATCAGAAAATATTTAACAACTGTTGTAAATATCCATCTAGAATGATGCTTTAACGACAGTTAATAAATCAACGAGAGGTTTCGAATTCGATAATTACAGATTTTAACCAAATAACTCGAAATTCATGAACGATCAGTTTGTGCGAGACACGTATATCAGCAACATCCAAGCTAATCAAAAGGAAGAGTTGTAAAATTCATATGATATTAATTATACTGAGTTAAAACAAAGACTTTAAACGTTTTTATTCACCTGAATAATATTTATGATTAGATTGCAAAGATGGTGTTTTGATAAAATTTCGCATAAAAATTTGAATAGTCAGAGACCCATGACATGGTTCATTATTTGCAAAAATTTAACTCTGTAACTCTCTTAAGATAACCCAGACTCTAAGAGAATTGGAGCTTACATTCATGTGATGTGATAAATAGACATGCTACCTTATAGTTTGGTGAACATATTCATTTAAATCTCTTAAATTTTAAGTGTATACAGATAAAAAGTTAAAATATTAATTTTATTGTAGCACGTGCGTTAAATCAATGCAATTATTTTTGATTTATTACTGTTCAAAACCTCTTCCTAGTTATTGAATCATACCATCAGTGAACCATATTGTTTTAAAAACAAATCAATTCATGATACTTATCAAAATAACGTATTTTACGTTTTTAAATATATTAGTGTTCGAAAAATTTTTAACCAGTTTATCGAGTAAATATTGGTGATGTTAAGACAGTTTCATCAAGATATAAATATTACGACGATACGCTGTCAAATATTTATTATGAAACTAGTGTATAACTGTGGCTTTAACATACATTGGTAACCTATTTCGTGACCAATATTATTCGGTAAATGTCATACATGATTTACTGGTTAGCTAGATTTCACGTGATAGTTGCATTTATGAAGCCATAATGACGCTCTCAGTTTAAGAATCGCGAGTGTTTCTTCTCATTATTATTTTCGATACAAATTTCAATTTTATAAACTCTTGTTCTTAACTATGTATGCTAGTGTGAGTATATCTTTATTATATGAGATAGGCATGCATATGTTTCTGGAACTTTGAAAATCTATGCGAATATAAACAGATTCTCTGCTGAATGATAACAGTCTCAGTACCTAAAGGTATGTCCTTTACCAACTCGTCATTAAAATATATAGTTTGTTGAACTGAAATGATTGATCCAATTAAGACACATTCAAATGTTTAAAATATGTTTTGAATAAATATGACAAAGTTTTTATGAAATAAAGACTGATAGATTCTGGATACTGCTGTTTTCTCAACAAGAAGATTAGATTCTGATGATCATCTGATATCTTTCAGTCATATGATTGTGTCTGAAATCTAACAAGGTAATAAAAATCAATCTTGCATTGGTCACAACTGCAAGCACAGCTTCATATTGCAAAATAACAATAGTTTTGATGAACTCCTAAATCCTCAATCATCTAATGGTCAGTAAATAGCTTAAACATATTTTACAATTTTAAGAATTGATCTTATTAATTAAAGGCCACAGTTGATTAAGAAAGGGTATCAACACTAGTTATTATAAACATTCAATAACAATACGGTATGCTGTGAGGTATTAAAAACTTGTCATGTACCTTAAATTTTAATTTTAAAAAATACTTTTTTCACATATATGTAAATTTTTTATTTACATCATGAAAATGATTTGAAATTATATTCATTAATTTCTTAAATTAATTTTTCACGCCATTTTAAAACTGTAAGTAATAAAAAATATATTTCAAAAATTAAATTTTTTGGGAAAAATTATAAATGAAATTAAAAAAATTATTATCTGAAAAATTATATCAATATTGACTTGATATAAAAGAGTTAGAAGTGGGATGATTAAGTTACATGGTATTATGGTATTCATTTGAACAAAATTCAGAATTTTAATCGATATTTTTGATAAACATTAGATCAATATTTAATGTTAATAAACTTAAAAATTCTTAGGCCATGACTTCCTTTTGAAGATTATTTTAAGTTTCATTCATATTTGAAAAACATAAAATCTTATTCCATATTGGAAGAAAATATATACTTTATTTCTTCATTGTCAATTTTTTTAACTTATTAAATTTTATTTTATCGAGCAAAATCAAATTAATAAACAGAAAAATTTTATTATGGAACATAATATTCTGTCAAAATGAGCGAAAATTTCTATCTAAAAATAATCTTTAATGATTTAAAAATAATTACAAATTGGAAGGATACGTATTAAATTTTTCATTTAATTAGAGGCCTATTAAGATATATTAAGTTGTTTATTGAATGATTTTGAGTTAATATATTTCAAATGCTGAAATTAAAAGATATTTTTATCAATTGGTGCAGTTATGGTATCTCGTACTTAGCAATCATATTTAAAATTCATAGCATATTTAATTAGTTCTCTTGATCAGATATATTCAAAGAGTTTCATTATTGATAATGCTCTTAAAAAATATCATCACCATATTATTTTTAAACGATATATATCGTTGATTATATATTTGAGCCAATTCAAATTTATATGTATTGTTGATTTTTCTTATTTATACGTAAATTTTAATTCTGTAAAAATAATTTGAATGTTAAAATAATAAATAAACTTTTTTAGGAATATAAGACAAAGAAAGCACAATCATAAACATAAAAAGATCAAAGTATATATTTGATAAGATGCTCTGAAATTTACACTAAAAAAATTTAACTGAAATTTATAGCATCATTTTGTAAGGAAATTAAATTTAAGAAAATAAAATTAGATACAAATCAAAACAAATATGTATTTTTAAAACACATTATAGATTATTATAAAAGTATATTCTGTTTGTCATAATAAATTTGTAATCAATCAATGAAAAAGTCTAAATTGCTTCATAATATTACCAATTAAATGTGATATTAGTTTTTCAGATAAAATTTCAAATAATGATACTTTTCAATCAACTCTTATCTGATTCCATAAGATATAAATATATAATTTAGAATAAAAATATTAGATAAACTGTGAATACTTTTTTTAAATATTTCTTAGGTATAACTTATATCTCTTCGATTAAAAATTCCTAACCATAATATAAATTATTATATTTTATGTTTAATTTTTATAATTCATTCATAATGTCCAGATAAATATTTACTATATATGATTTATTTAAGCAAGAACATAAAAGTTACTGTCGAAAAATTATTTTTCGTGACTCAAGTTTTGTTAAATATTAGCTCGTTAATCACATAAACAAAAAATATTTTGCATTCACTAAGATATTTAAGGATATTATTTCAGTCATTTTTAAATTAACACAAAAGAAATGATCAAATCTAAAATTTTTTTATGGATTATAATTTTTCCTCAAATGATAACTTTTAACCATTCTGTCTAGATATAAAGCAGTGTTTGAAAAAAAATATTTATGTTTGTGTTATGCCTTCAAATCATAAAATAAAACATATATTTTGATTTTAAACCACCTATGATGATATATCTTTGATGTAACATATTTTATATATTTAAAAGACAAGTTCGAATGTTGATTTTTTAGTATTATTAATTTGTGACAATATTAAAACTATTTCACTTTAACTGATACTTGTTAAGTGTAAAAGAGGAGTGTAATACATTAATAAAATTAATTTACCAATATTATGTCAATTTGAAAATTTTTAATTGAGTAATAATAAAAAATACAAATAAATGATGTTAATAAACGCATATTTTTATAAAATTAAAATATTTAAGATTAAAATATGCCAAAAATATATCTTAATATTGATAGACAAAAAGTTTAAGCAAAAAAATTTAATATATTTATTTAAATTATTCATCTGGAACAAAAATTTCTTGAAATACATAATTAAAGAGATAAAGAAAATGATGATTTTTAATATCTTTCTAGAAATAAGAATATATTCATGATGTCTGGACATATGTTAGGAAATTTGATTTTAACTTATAAAGTGAAATTTGATAATAAACCGATTTCTAAATCTATCATATCGATTAATCTATACGTATACATTGAAATTAATCCCTGATAAACAAGCAGAATAATTTGATCAAAATATTTTTTATCTATCTTTAAAAGATAAGAAATTTTTATCTCAAGAAAGAAATAAAATATGTATAAACATGAAAAAATTGTAATAATGAATATTTAGGAAAGTTATTTTATGTTTTTATATAAATGAGACAACAAACACTAGAATAAATATATAATGAAATGAAATATGTTTGTTTCGAATTTAGTATTTTTTATTTTTATGAATTTTAAAGTGCGATATGTATCCTTAATTATTCTTGAAGTGCTTCTTTATAAAAGAATGAATTTTTTCATATTTTAAATAGTATAATATTTTTTCTGATAAATAAGTATTGTTACGGGATTCAAGATGAAATATTTACAATTTTTCTTTATCTCTTTTAACTCTAAAAGACAAAAAAAACAGTGATGTTTCTACGGATAGATTAATGTTAAATCATAGAAAACATGTATGCTGTATGGCCAAAATATATCTTTTTTTGATATTTTTAATAAAGTAGATAGGTTTTTAAAAAAATAATGATATTTTTTAACGAATGCGATTTTAGCATTCACGATATTTATATCTTCTTAATCAGCAATTTTTGAAATTTAGAATTCATACTATAATCAGGAAATCGAGTTATAAGCAAACAGATGAGTAAATTTACCTGTAATTAAAACGGTATTAAAAGATTTATTATTTGTATTTATTAATGTTATTTATCATTCGGAATGAATGCATCGGAGATTTATTTTTATGAATTTCCAATAACTAATTGATAAATTTTACAAAAAATTATTTCGACGTCTCCTGCGAATTGATTTTCAGACTTTTTAAAATTGCTTAATTTTAGAAATATAATCACTGATGCAAAAACTACTTTTCTAGGTAAAACCTCAAAAATTAATATTTTGTAAACTTATTATATCCTAATTAAATAATTCGACACTAAATATTTGTGAAAATGAATAAAAATAGAATAAAATTACGTTTAATGTAAGCTGGGCAGTTCTATAGAGATCAATAACACATGTTATCAAACCATAATGAAGCTAAATTATACACTCGAAGTGTTCCATTTAAAAATTAGCAGTAATATTTTTCTGAAGAATTGAGAAAGGCATTTTCAAATGTTGATAGATGTTATCCGCTAAAGCATGAATATATACCAACTTAAAATAAATTAGTAAATACACTTGAGCTAAATCGAAGTAATATACCTATAGAGGTATTTATACAGCCATAGACATGAAATTATGGATAAATATCAATAATTAACAGAGATAAGGCTGATATATAGAAAAACATTGTGAGAACAGTTTGATCATATATTCTAAAACCATTTGATGGAAGATATACAATGCAGAAAGTGTATAAGAATATTACAAATCTTGATCTGATCACTCCACATGTTTATAGCGTTTTTTAGAAAAGAACACGAATCATAGTTTTGCAGATATCTTAAACTAATAGAGATTATCTTACGTCTGTCATAAAATATTTCCCGAAAAACTGTATAATAGTTTCAGAGCTTTGATAGTATTTCTGCTATCAAAACATAAGTATATTAGAAATGAAATGTTGTTTTTTATGTTCGTTAAACATAAAATAAACACAATTTGCCTTTACAAATTATCTAGATAATTCCAAAAATAAAGAAGGCTATATTTGATGTATAATCGTCTACCTGAAAGATATTTTTTTAAATTAGCGATGAGCACAATTTTCATAGAGTATGAACAAGAAAAATATGAGTATGTGCAAAATTACAGTTTAAAGACAACAAAACTTAGGTAAAATATAATTTAATGCGATCAAACCAGGTCGATTCAAATGAATTACAAAATGATGATTTTAAATTTTTTTGTTACTTTTTTGATAAAAACCATTTATCAGAGCAGATTTTATCACGTCAACGGTTTATTTGAAGACCTTCATCAATGAAATGAATCATTTTCAATTAGACTTTGAGGTACTTTAACTTTTGTAAGATACTATAAAATATTTAATAATTCGATTCATGAAATTGTGAATTTACATTCATAATATCTCAAATAGATCTTAAACATTTTTAAAAAGGAATTATCATCACATAAAACCTTTAGATAATTACAAAGAATTTCCATACATCCTCATGAAATGCTTTTATACCTTATTAAGGTATATACAGAAATATTTAATGTAAATAGTTTTATTCGTGAAATCTGATATAAGGTGATATGTATAATTCGTAAAGTATCGATAAATCAAATGAATGGAGGTAATGAGTTGTTTGGAGAAGATATAAAATTTTGCAAAATTTTCATATGATAAGCGTATTTTGTATTGACTTGATTTTTCCGTAATATTAAGTGAACGAAATATATTTTTAACTGTTTTATCTGGGTGAACGATGACATTATGATCCAAATTAATAAATCTGACATAGCATAAAATTGATGTCATCACACCTTTCGATCATTTATAATATTTATGTTTTCAATTTACACTCTGAAATTCAGATGTGACATAAAAAGAATCATTGATTATGTGACACATGATTAATGAATTTTTCGTTCACGTATTATCAATCATTTTTGCCCTATCCGATATAGAAAATATACAGCAATCTGCATATAAGAACATTATGATGTTTCCATAGTATTATTTTAATTTATAATATTGTCAAAAGAAGCTTATTGAATTATTTTTAATTTCATTGTTCATTCAATAACAATAGAATGATATGCATGTCCCAGTAAAATTATAAGAATTTGAAAAATATTAGGTTAAATCTCAAATAATATTCATTGGCATGATTATATTTTAAAATTTGTTTATTTAGAATTCCTTTCAAATTCATCAGGTTATATGGGCAGAAACACATGGAAAGTTTATAAAGACATGTAGAGAATATTCTATTCCTTTCACTGGATGAATAAAATCTTTACTAGATCTCCAATTAACTTTCTCATTTAATAATTTAATCAGAGACGAAACGATAAGCCATCACAAATGATGCCTCTAATCTCAGATTGTCTTGAATGTTAATAAAACTATTAATCGTTTTGCCGTGAAATCTGTTCTATAAACATTAATTTACATATCTAATAACATAAATCAGTGATTTCGATGAATATAAGCTTTTTAAATGTTGATGAAAATATAAAAAACATAATTTATCTTTTCAAATAGATGCATTTAACATCTAGCACACCAAAATACAGCAAATTACGCTTTTTTCACACAAACCACTTAGCTATTAGTCGTGCTAAATAAAGTCTATTTCTATTCCTTTTATCTGAGAACACTCAAGAAGATTTGTAACGTGTATTTAAATGAAAAATAATCGCACATGTATTGATAGAAAATTATAAAAATTCGAAATTGCAAAATTGAATTTTTATCATAAAACAGATTTGAAACGCTTCGCAGATGTAAAAATTGAAATATAGCTCTTTTCTTCAAAATGTCTAATAATAAAAATAAAAGCAGACATTTAAATTCCCAATAAAATTTTTATATGTAGTTATTTTAGAATTATCCATTTGATTGTATTTAAAAATCAAAACAGTTTTCGAAAAAATAGTGTATCGCATTATCAATCAGATCAATTATAATTTGATAATTCAAGAAATTAATTTAATTTATATTCAACTCTAAAGTATCTAAGTTTATATGCTGTTATATATTGCTTTGCAAAAGTTCTAAATTTTAACGTAAAAATAACATAACAAAATAATAAGATTTATACAAAAACAGATTTGATATGTATTTAAATAATAGAGTGACATGTTTCTGTTCATCAACCCTTTAATTATCAATTTAAATAAATGTATCGATTCAAATAATGTTTTCAGTTTTCTCAAATATTAACATATTTTTTCTTACAATTGCTCGATATTTCGAAAATTAATTTGTTATTTTTGAGTGTCAAAATAAATTTCAAGGAAAATGAAGATTGAATATTTAATTTAGAACTACAACAAATTCATTTTTTTTTTTGAAATTATCAATTTAACACATTACATTTAAATCGAACAATCATAATTTCTTTTATTAGGATTACACAGGAATTAAAACAATATCTTCATACACCTCATAAATTAGAAATTAATATTATAGCCTCAGAGAGTAATTTTAATGATATGATCATTTGCGATATTAAATTTAAATTTTTCTAACTCTAGCACTGTCTTCGAATAAACTTTATGCTTAACCATAATAAATTTTTGATGATTATCATCAATCCAATTCTCTACAATTAAGAAAAAGTACCTGGATATAATATTATCATGAAGAGTATGTATATTTATTTTTTGAAATTAAGATTGAATACATGCACAAAAAGATCTAATTTAAGCTAATTAAGCCCTTTATATAAGTATTTTTTGACAAAAATAAAGTTGAAATATCTACACGTGATATCAAACTGATAGAAAAAATTTATTTGTAAAAATATTATTTTTCAAAATTATATCTTTTTAGTAAATCTTTGTAAATTTGACTAAATTTAGAAAAATTCAAAACAACTTTCAGAGTAAAGTAGGCAAATCTATTTTAAGAATAAATAATAAAAAATTCATAATTCAAACAATATATATATATATAATTATATCTGTCAACGTAACATGTCTGATTTATTATTTAGGAAAATAGATATATTATAACTCTCTTATGATAAGCTTTAAAGATAAAATGTGTTTTTTAAACAGCTAAATTGAAGAATTTATAAATAGCGAGAATAAATTATAAAATATATTTATTTAATCACGTGTTTTTTAACAAATAATTTAAGTCATTTCAACTTATTCTTTAAATATGTCAATTGTTTCTGTATCTCTCATTAAGTCCTGTAGAATGTAGTTATAACTGTTTTTATATATTTAAGTCAATTTATATGAAACAGATCTTAATAGATTTCTAAAATATACATAAATTTTTATGAGTATAGTCATTCAAATATAAAACACTTGTTTTTAATCTATAGATATGGAGATTCTATTTAATTTGATGGTAGATACTTGTCATAATTTTCTTTTTTTATTTATATAAAAAAATTTAAAAGATTAATAAATACTAATCTATAAATCTAACAATTTTAATATGATCTATAACATCAAACGACTTAAATTCACATAAAACATAAGAACTTTAAAAATTCAAACTGAAATATTTGTGCAATTTCTCTAACCTTCAAAATATTAGAGTTAGTTTAGTTATCAAACATGTTTCTAGGAAACTCTCATGAACCTTTATTTATCGTAATTTATTCCAGTCAGTCAGTTGAGAACAAAATTTTTAAATTTTTTACCATGAAAATATGATCACAGTTCATTCAAATTGTATCGTTAAGAACTGAACAGTTTATCTTAAGGAATAGATGTTTTCATTTTACAAATCATGGTTTTTTCTCAACTGCTTAAGATTTGATTACGAATATTGTTATTATATATCATCCACATGAGAGGATTATTTGTTTCTAATATACGATTTTTTTCTTGGTAACGGGTCAGCTGAGCCAATTCAAAGTGTATTACAACTTATTTATCTGCTGTCATATTGTTTTCTGAGTGGCTCATCTACAGAGTAAGTTTGTTTTTATATACACTCCTTTTGTCTTTTCATAGTTTTATACTTTTGAGCTTATTGGACGTCGTACTGTAAAGTCATTTAAACTATACATCAGAAAATGCGTTTGAAAATACTGTCCATACTCTTGTACATTTCTATCAATAAAATCAAAGAGTATCTCATTGAGTGAATATATGAAAAGGTCATTCGTGAAAAGTTTATCAAAACATAAATACATTAAATATTGTTTTTGATATCGTTAAACGTTGCAATTTCGAATTCTGCAATATTACTTAGATCTTTATCATATTCGATTAGCTGTCAACTCAAAAATGCCGTAACAAACGGCAGAACTTGTCATATTTTGTTCCCTCTAAAAATATTTGTGGCATCAAATGCATTTGATTAAAGATATTGATCTTATTTAAAGAAATTTAATATATATCTGATGAAGTTAGAAGAATATATATCTTTTTATGGAAGATAGTGTGATACTTCATCTTGTCATCTTTGACTTAAAACTCTCTGATAATATAGTTTGTACTAGTTCTAACGAGTTAGCCCCAAATTATGCTGCAATTTATTGAATGAAACATTATTTCAGCAATGATACACTAGTATAACTTCTCGTCATTTTCGATTCGTTTGCACCATGAGCATGGTATGTATAATTGTCAAAATTATGTCACAATAGATGATGAATCAACGTCCTTTGAACTGGCAGGTATATTAAGTTGAATACAGTGTGCAAAAATTAGAATGTAGCTATTAGCTGTTTTTCTGAGCTAGAGACATTTTTCATTCCTTGTATATTATGATTAAACATACTATGAAGTGATGTTTTTGTTGCACTAAAATATTTTCAGAATAGTCCAAAGCTTCAGGCTGATTATCGTTCATCAACAAGAAAATAAAGCGACTGATGTATGTTTTCATACTTAATTAATCAACTTCTTCTATGCAGCCTATTGATTCTTTGATGTTTAAAGTCGTATTTTCATAATCGATATTAATATTGTGAATGTATTTTATGCATTCATACACTGTTACTTATCGTCATGCATTTGTAATTTCAGTTTCAGCGATAATGAAGATATAAGGTTTTGTTTTGAAGAGCCATATATTGTAATATCAGTTCTGCATTATCTTTCATACTATCTGTATTAAGTAAGTTTCTGGAAATATTTTATTCAATAACTACTTAAGAATCGACTGACAACATGTCCCTTAAAGGCTTGTTTTATCGAACGTAAAAAACATAGTGTGTGATTGCTTGAAAAGTCTTTTCCACTCATAATTATCAACAACGTATTGATAATTGAGCTGATATAAATGTTTAAATTGGTATGTCAGCAGTATATTTAAACCCTAAGAGCTAAAATGGTTGATGAAGTGAAAGCAGTATTTTTATTTCTTATACTTTTCCATCAACAATTAACAAAATAATGTTTGCTATATTTCAGTAAATACATTTGTCTTGAAGTATATTTTTATTTCAACATTAATGTCTCGATGAACAATACGCATGAAATGAATGTGAAAAACATAAAAAAAATTATCAAAAATTTATCTTTGAATTTTATCAAATAACATTTTGAGGATTATCTTATTCATTGATTGTTAATTTGTTCATTTATGTACGATTATATAACCAGATATTTTTATTTTCAAAGTGTTAAAATTGTTAACAAAATTTAAGATTTTATTTTTCTAAACACAAAAAATTTTCCAAATATGTCAATCATTATTAATAAACTATATTTAACATGTTTTGATGTCATTATTTTATTTATTGATTGTTAAAGAGTTACCAAGATAAATATTGTTAACGTTCAAAAGAATTAATACTCGATATAAAGATTTTTATATTTTTATAAATTCAATAATGTCAAAAAAATTGAAAATTTTGTTATCTTTTTATGAAATTTATCAAACTTTTACAAGAAAATTTACATTTTTATGCCATAAATCTTTTAATATTAAATTCAACTAAGTCAATAAATTGATCATCTATGTTATTTTAATAAAGTAAATAAATTATCTTTGATATATTTTGATTTTTCTAAAATTCAGAATATAGGTGTTTTATTGAAACATTTAAAATTCTTTCAAGTTTATTGTCGATCATTGACGATATATTAGGACAACTTTCATTCTAATTAATCAGTATATTCTTAATATATTTATCAACAATCAATCAAGTTTAATTTTCCATTAACATATTAAAGATAAAATAAAACTTTTAATGGAAAACCTTGACTCAAATTAGAGAAACACATCATCGCTTTAATTCAAAAGTGAAGGTTCTTAATTGCATAAACCTCTTCAAATATCTTTGAATTCTGATTATATTCTTTATTATAAACATTCAAATGAATCAATCCATTTACAAATATTCTTTAAAGGGAATTATTTAACGAAAAAATAACCATATGAATAAAGATAAAAAGTAAATAAGAAAACGATTGTATCATTTTCTTATATATAAGCACAAAATATTAAATATCAAAAATGTTTTATATATACATCAAAACAATGAAATATGAATCTTGATTTATTTTGAGGAATATTATTCAACTCAGTCAAAAAAAATTACAAAATCATAATTCAAATATACCAGAAAATATTGCAGATATTATTGAGTAGATTTAACTAAAAATTAATTTAGAAACATCCATTTTATCCATTCTTGATGATTTTTCATTGAGAAAATATAGTATCTAGGATATGAAAAAAATCAGAATTAGTATTTTAAATTTTAGCTTCTAACTGAATAGGATTAAATTTGATAACAATTAATGAAGATAGCAAAAAAGCCCAACTGTTAAACGATAAATAAATAATATATTAAGAATTTAATCATTTTTCATATTTCTAATCTGGTCAGTCTACATGATCTTAGATCTGTAGAAAAAGCATTGATAGAATTACTGTTTATTGTTTAATTTTAAACCCGTGAATGTGTTTTTTGTATTGAAATGTGTCCATATTTACTTCTAAAAAATATCGATTTATTCAGAAAAGTTCTCAAAGCAATAAAATATTGTTTTGATAAACATAAAATAAGTTGAAATACGTTGAATTCTAAATTTCAGAATCTTGATTGATAACTTGTGTCTAATTTAAACAGAAATATAATCCAATTATTTTTCTCAAATTAAAAAGGTATGCCTATCTTTGTTTTTTGGAACATAACGAAAAATATTTTGTGTAGAGTAGTTATTGCTTCTGTGTATCTTGAAACTTATTATAAAATATAATTGAAATTGGAAACATCATGTGCATATTTAATAAAGATGAGAAATAAATCAGATGAAATTACCAATAACAATAAAACTGTATTGATATATCACTTGAAGAAATATATTCGTTATCTTTTTGATAAAATCAACGATCAATTCCAATTATATTTTTATACTTTTTATAAATCATCCTATTTCCTTTCTAAAATACTTATCACAGTGAATAGGTAAAATGCACGAATTTAAAAAGCATATTTGTTTTTTGAATTTTTAGACAATATATATTGCTTGTGTTTTTTTTATATTTTCGTCGTAATCATATCTATTTTATAATATAAGAAATTTATCAATTATTCGAAATCTTATATCTTGATTGTATGATATAACATTCGTTAAATTATGAAATTACTGTTTTTCAAACATTAAACTAATTATTCATGTTTTACTAAATTTTATGTAAATTTATACAAAATTATCTACAAATTTAAACCCCATTACTTTGATTAAAATTATTTAGAAAATTGTTAAAATAAATATTTTTATTTTTTTATGTATTTATTTTTGTAAATGTTAGAATATAAATTTGAAATAATTCTTAGAATCAAAAATTGTTTTTCGATAAGTTAAATTTTAATTTTACATATCCCAATTATTACATTCCTTTATGTTACATCAATTAAATGTGTAGGTATGTAAAATCTTTGTCGATTTTTCATGAAAAAATTGAATATTGCTCTCATAGAGTCGATATTCAAAGAGATAAATGTTTTTTAAAAACAAATGAACATAAATAGTTTTTATTTATTTTGAATAAATAGACAGAATTAACGTTGATACAAGTCTCAAAGTTTGATATATATTAATAATTTTAAACTATTCATGAATTTAATGTTATTTTAAAATATAAAAAGTATACTTGCGTAATTTTTGAAGACTTTTCTGATAAATTCGGTTATTTGATAAAATAGTTATTTATATTTTATTTTCGAAATTAAAAAAGGTGTGAAAAAATTTAATCGTTGAGATATAAATTAAATTCAAACCTCATTTTGTTTCGAAGAAAAATTTTTAATGAATTTATCATTTAATGAAACATTAAATATTAAGAAAAAAATTTTTTATCAAATTAACGATGATATCTGAACTTAGAATTTTTGATATTTAAATTGGATTTAAGATAAATATAATAATGGTATAATCTAGAAAAAATTATTTTGAGAAAATTTATGGATGTTTTAATGACTAATTTTGATATATTATAAATAATAGTAATCTTTACTTTGTTGTTTTTAATCATAATACTGTATAAATTAATGAAACGATAAAATGCTAAAGACATGTTTTTAAGATTAAATTGTTTCTCGAATTTAAAAAATATAGCATTTCCCAAATTTAATGCGTTAAAAAAAATCTGAAAATGACGTATAAATCGAATAGTTAAAATCGATTATTTTCATTAATTAGTCTTGATGAAAGGTTTATTTTTAAATTTATCGTAAATTTCATTGTTGATTCTACCATCTGATATTACTGAATATATATTATTCAATGATAAGAATGGAAATTTTATTTTATTATTTTTGTTATGGATATGATTTTTTTATAAACATAATTTAATTTGATTTATATAAAAAAATTTATGCTTTTATCATAATGTATTAAATATATTTTTATGATCAACTCTCTGAGAATTTACTCTTGATAATTTAACGACAATGAATATCAGTTGTTTAGTCTAATAAATATCAAGAACGACACATGCAGTTATTTTTATAATTTACCTTAAAGAGATAATTGTGTTTAATTATTTTGAATAAAAATTTTTTTGTATATTTGGTCCAATTTTGTGAAATAATTATCTTTTATTCCGAATTTAGTATATGTAGTATTCGACATTTAACATATCAAAAAATATAACGTAAAAAAAACAAATTAGTATAAATATCTCAGAAAATAAAACTAAATAATATTCTTTTTAAGGTATTTTGAATTCTATCTCTTATATTTATCAAATCTAAAGTTATTCAAAATTTGATACATAGGTAATATCAGGAAAATATTTCATGTTTTTTATTTTTTTATTTTATTATTTTTCATACATTTAAACTTCTTTTTTTAAGTTTGAAAAGGAAAATTACTTTTATTTCAATTGTTAAACTCTTGATAACCATATTAATTTAAGAGAGATAGAAATATATTGTTAATTTATACGTTTGAATATATTTAATGGTAGCAAATCGTAATGATTTAATGAAAATATCGAAATAATAATTTTTATATATCTTATATTGAATAGATAATTACAATTAATGAAACCAGAGGCTGTTTATATCTTGATTTATAAGTATAATAAACTTTATTTTTCAATTAAACAGGATATATGTAAAAACAATTTTATCTCACAGTTATATAATTTTAAAAATATTTAAACTTAATAATTTTATCAGTTGTAACCATAACAAAAAAATTAAAATAAATTTGATCTAAAATATTTTTTAATTTTAAGATATTTTTAATATATGAAGAGCTTAATTTTGATCATGAAATTTTCTACAAATATTTAGTCGATTGAAATTTGATCTATATGTTATTTTTATAAATTTAAAATTAATACATTTATTAAATTAAAAAATTATCTCCAAAAGCAAATTTTTAATTTTTTAAATTTTCACTAACACATCAGTTCCCAAATTCGTCTTGAAATTCTAAAAATTTATAATTTTTATTTGAGAACATTGGATTATAAATTCCCGAAATACAATTTTTGATATATAATCTGTAAATGGTCAAAATATAAAAAATTTTGAAAAAAGTTAATTCTAGCTCTTTAATAGAAATTGAATGGATATAATTACATTTCATTCAGAATTTTTTTATCATGGTTATATTATTTGAAAAACAGAGAAATAAAAATTGAAAAAAGAATAAAAGTTATTTTGTTCATGATTTAATGATAATTTATTTATTTACTAAGTATAATGTCATAAATATCATATAATAATGAAAGAAATGAGCAATCATAGATTATAAAAATTAATATATTTTTTGTTTTTTATATAAAATTAGGAATTTTTTAATGAATGTTTTCGTGTAATTTCTATCAAAAAATTATAATGTTGAAAAATAATTATTAAAAAATAAGAAAAATAAAAGGTACAGTATTATTATAGTTTGAGAAGATTTTAAAAATTCTATTTTAAAATATATGAACTAAAATTTCGTTTTTTTATTCAAAAAGAATTTTATTTCATTATTGATAATATTTATTAAGTTTTTTGTGATTATATTAACAAAAATTTTCTTTATCTATTTTATAAAATTAGTGTAGATAACTTTCTTCATTCAAATACTAGTTGATTAAATCATAATTTTATCCTAGTTATTTAGATAATAAATTCCAAATTTATTTTTAATATTTTTATCTTCAGTTTTTTTCATGCCATATATACAATGAGATACATTTATATGATACATGTTAAATTACATCAAACATATAGATTTGATATTTGACAAGTTTATATTTTATGTTTTCATTGAATATTTTTATACTTCTCAAAATTATTAATCACATAATATTTAGATTATGTCTTCACTCTTTTTAAAACAAAAATAGTGATCTTATCAGAAATTATATATTTTTTTATTTATATGTTGAATTGCTCGATTTCTTATCCACAACTATAATCTAATTTTTTTGAAATTTTTTTCTGAATAAAATGCTAATATTTTTTCAAAAATTATATTGAAAAAATACAAATTAAATTTTCGATTCGCAATATAAATTCATTACAAAATATATTTTTCCACGAATAAGAATTTATTTAATAATTTTTTAATTAAATTTTAAATATTAAATATAACATGGTTCTGAACATTTACATACACTATCATATAATTATATTATCTTTTCCTGCTAAAGTTAAAAAGCTTTGATAATTTTTTCAAATCATGTGATCTATCACAAGATATTTAATAAAAATATGACATAATTTCTTAATTAATATAAAAATGAAACAATTTCAAAATTAATATAAAATCTATACATGTTCCACATCATACTTTTATGATAAAAACTATTAATTTATTGTTAATTATTTGATTTTATAGTGGCGATAATGATAAAATTATAACAGAACAAAATTGATTTTTTAACATTTCAAATTTTAATTGAGTTGATATCAAAAATAAAATATAATATATGTCACGAATTTTATTATTTAGGTATTCAAGATATATTTTGAACAGGAAATCTCAAAAGTTGTTAACGTAATCAAATAATTGATAGAATAAAATGAAAAATAAAAATGCTTAGATTTTAGATTGTGTTATATCATAAATAAAAAATTATGAAATTTTATTTTAACAAACGAAAAGTTTTTATTTGATCAATACCAATCCGAAATTAATGAAAACAAACAAACCAGTTAAATCTCAAAACATCATTAATAAAATTTAATTAAAATGTATTTATGATAAATAAAAGCAATCTAGAACAACAAGAAAAAACGATTAATCAAAACTAGAAATCGAAATTCAATATATTTTTGACGATGATAATTTTCAATCACCGGTTTTTCTATATATTATCGAGTCGGTTAATTTTCTATAATCTACAAGGACATATATTTGAATAATATTAATTTATTATTTAAAATAGTCAAAAAATTCAAAGATATCCACTACCGTAAAAATATATACTCAATTTAATTTATTTGCATTCAGTACATCAAAAAATAAGTTATACGTAGTTTTCTTAATAAATTATACCCGATTTTAAATCAACCTGCATCGAAATTTAGCGTGAAGGACACTTATTATTGTTTTTATTATGTAAACTAAAAGCATATATGGATATTTCTATTTACAGTCATAAATTAAACGCTCTATAAACAAAATCATTTTATGTTTATAAATAATATACAGATAAGCCTATGCTTTAAAATTCTTTTGTTCTCACCATAAAAAAAAGTTATGATATATACAGAGAAGGTACTCAAAGAATTTCATATAAAAAATATATATCATATCGCTTTATTTATCCTAAGGTGCTCTTCAGATATTAATCGCATTTAAGATAAATTCTATTCATTAAAATCAAAATAAATTTCAGATATAATCAAAAAATAACATCTATAATGAAAAACATAAAACATAAATACTATTTTCAAGATATAAAAATATTCCATAAATATTTAGAAGCCTAAACATTCGTTTAATTTGATTCAGTTTTTTGAATTGATTCAATAAATTTAAACATTGAATTATTATAAAACTAAAATTTGCTGAAAATTTAAATGATTTAATTATATTTTATTCATTATTATTTTACAACATATAAAAAGGAATAATTAATTTGCAGTATCATATACATTTTCATATTTTCAAAAAATGAGAGAAATTTAAATTGACTTTTCTTTTAAGAAATCAAAATCGAAAATACCAATATTATTATAAAAATTTTCAATATATTCTATTCTTCTCAAAAATAGATGCAGAGCTTAATTTTCAATCGATAAGAATAACTCTAGATATCTATATTAACTAACATGTTTATAAGCAGGAACTGATCACACTTTTAATATGATTAGTCTTCATAAACAAAAATTCTTTTTTTTGTATTTGTGTTGTTATTAAAATTAATGCAAAAATATGGTTATTTTATTTTTCTTCCAAAAAATTATACTTTTTTCATCAAAATTCATTTCGTTTAAATTTAAGTTTTTATTATACACATATATACGCACAACCAAACTCAATAATAATTCTATTTAATTTTTTATCAGTAACTTAGGCGATCGTGTTGACATATTCAAAAATTTTGAATCTGTTAATCACAACATATTCTACTAAAAAGGTCGACCTTTTCTTCCCGATTTCTCTAAAACTAGTCGTACCCTTTGATAAAATTTTAAATTTCACAAAATCTTTCATAAAGTTATATTATTTATAAATTTTGAAAAATATGGATTTTTTATTGAGAATTGAGTTTCTGAAAGTTAGATACTTTTAAAGTAATCCTAATAGTTAATCAAATATTATATGGAAAAAATACTAATTTTACTTATACTTAATTGCTTTATTGATGATAAATGTTTGTCTATATGATAACTATGAATAAAATAAATTGTGATATTTTGTAATTTTCATAAACATGATTTGCTATCTTAGGTGAATTATGATAAGTATGTTGAATAGAAATAAATTCCATTGATTATTTATCTGCTAAAATGTGTAAAAGATTGATTGAATCATTTTTAAGTGTTATATATTAACTAATTTCAGATAATTTTATACTTTTGATGTGATACGAGTTATAGTAAAAGAAATCAAATTTCTGAGGTGATCATAAAGATACATAGATAATATTTGATGGTGAAAATAATTACATACGGTAGATTGCAAACAAACAATAAATTTCGCAAATTTCCCTACGTTTTATGAAATATCTCGTAACAAGCTAATTATAAAAATTACTCAAAATTTATAAAATTGATAATAATTAAATTTATCATGAATGATTTAACAAGAGGATATTTGATTTTGACATTTAACTTTTAATCTCTTAAATGAACGACATTTGAACAATAAAATAAAAAAACTTTATAAGACAGGCATCTAATACATAAGTTATCTCATTTATTTTTTTATTTCCATCCAAATGTATTAATTTTTCATTGGTAAATAATCATATTCATTATTTCACTAAATTCTAGTTTTAATAAAATATTTTTCATTTAAGAATTACTTGTTATTAGATCAATAAAAACTACGTTATAAATATCAAAAAAATATCCATTAATGGCTCTAATCATTTTTAAAATTATCATCAATATACACAGAAATGCCCCAATGATATCGTTTTTTTGAATAAATAACTTAATGTTGATCAGCATCTGTGAATTCTGATGAATTTTCATTTTATACAACAAAAGAAAAGGTAGTACAATATTTAATTGTTTAGTTTAGTTATATTTATCATTGTGGGGATTTTGATAACATAATATTAATGAGTTCACTTTAAATATAACACAAAAAAAATATTTTAAGTCACATAATTTTATGAGATAATCGAAAGGGTAATTTATTAACATCTATAATTAAATATAAATGGAATATTTGACAAAAAAGTACCTATTTTGAAATGATCTGTTGGTTGTAATTTATTAAATATATTTGAAATATTCGTGAATAAAATAGCTGTTCAAAATCTTATATTAATAAAATAAATTAATTATTCTCTAAGGGTAATAAAATAAGATATGCTAATGTTTATTTAGCCAGATATTATACGCGCATGAACAAAATCAAAATGGTCGTGTTAAAGAGTAACAAAAATACAAGTTAAAATGATAAAAAAAAATCTTTAATTATTCACAAGTAGAAACATGAGAATAAAAAACAAAAAAGATCGTTATTTTCAAGTATCGTTTATATTTTACAGAGTAAGAAAGAAATAATTATAAATAAAATTTTGTCATAAAAATAACAAATGTAACAATTGGATAAATTTAATTGAAATTTTAGGTTTGGTTGAATACGTAAAAGTTTTTTCTGTGAAATAAATATAATGAAATATTTTTTACATTCACAAAATATATGTAATCGATAAAAACTATGTTTACTATACGTATTTACATAAATAGAAACGAGTTTAAATATTTATTGATGTTTAAAGTATCAAGAGAATTTGTATATCATAATTTATTAAGCGTGTGCAAAGATTTTAATTTTGTTTTATTAAATATTGTGCACTTATCGAATATTTCATCAGCACTTTTATTTCTTGTTTTATAGCTTTAATATATATTATATCACCTATATTTTTATAACTTATTTTAAATTTAATTTTAACCGATAAATTTAAAAATATTGCATAGTTTTGATAAGTCAATCTTAATCATTTTAATTATAGAAAAATTAAAAAATAATTTTATATTAAAATTTTATCAAGCACTTGAAAATCCATTTTATACTTCCTCTAAACATACAATCATTTACCGCAACAACAAATCTTTGATATATTTTAGATTAAAAAAAGTATGATAATTAGATATTACAAAATTAGCTCTATGACGTCATTCACTTATTACCAGAATAAATAAAGCATTATAAAATAATAGATTCAAACAAATCTTATTTAACATATATACTCGACAACCAAATTAAAATATTCTCTTATCTATTAATCAAATTTATGTATCGTCAATGAAAAGTAATAAAATATTAAAAATGATGTTTTTTGGATAAAATTTGAAGATGTGTATACTTAAAATGCAAAGAAAACATATCCATAAAAAGTGAGTTATTCTAAAAATTCAATTTATATGTATTTCAAATAATTTACCACTTTTATATATTGAAGTGAATATTCTAAAAATTATTTATTTATATTTTAAATATTAAGAAAAAACTTTTTATCAATGACTATATACATTGAAGAAAATTTTAAATGGTCGATGTCGAAATTTTGAGATAGAGTTTGAAAAGATGAGTGTTTAATAAATAAAAACTAAATATTTAATCTCATTGACTAAGATAAAATTAAAAAATGATAACATTTTTAACAATGTAATCAAAAGACAACAGAAATGATGGTATCATATTTAAGTTATTCTATTAAAATTCAAAATCATAAAAAGTATAAAAAATGATAAATCGATCTTTAAATATTCTATACTATCATAGTTAAAAGGCATGATAAATAATTTACAGTAATTATCATGACATAAAAACCTGAAAAATCTTACAATAAATATGTAAAGTGTGTTAATACCATTCATCAGACGTAAAACTCCACGTAAATAACTTCTGTTTAAATTTATGGTGTTATAAGTATGTGTGAAGGCAAAAGCCAATGTTTAAAAACAAAAAATAAGTCTTAGCTACCAAAATAAATATCTAAAAAACCATCATTCATTTTCTAAGTCGTTAGTTAGCGCAATAATTTAAAATTAATTGTAATGAATTATTTCATTATAAGTTCATTCGTTAAAAATAAAACACAAGTATAACATTTTTAAAAATTTTAATCATCTATTTTAAAGTGTAGAATCTATATAAACAATAAATGATACTGTATGACTCGGGAACAAACAATATACTGATTAAAAGAAGACAATAAAAATATCAATAAAATTCTATCAGATTACACATTTGTAAGTGAAAAACAATTTATACTTTCCAATGATTGAAATGGGGTAATTAAAGGTAATGATACACAGATTTAAGTGGGGATCTTCTCTTTTAAATATTTTTTTATCAAGTAAAATGTATGTGTTTCTTAATTCTTTGACATAATAAATCGATGATATGAAAAAATTTGCACTTCACAACAGCAAATTATCAAATAGATAGCAAAATATATTTAATAATCTGCTTTTTAATAAAATTTAATTATGTTAATAAAATATAAGTACATAGATAAAGAGATTTGGTCAAGTTTTCATTATTTTATATCACAGATACAAATAAGTGCATATTTTGATTCACAGAGTTAATTTGATTACTTCACCACAAATAAAGCTATTATTTTATAAAATCATCGGATTTTATCATTATGATAAATATGCCTCATCAAATTTATCACGTTACCTTTCCTTTCATTCATTTAAATAAAACTTTATAATTGATTGGTACATTTTTTACGTTTTATTTAAAAAAAATAATATATCGTTACCATTAAATATTTATTTCAGGATAAATTTTTTTAAAAATAATAATTATGCGAAGTTACCAAAATATCGATTAATTTTCTTAAGTATGAATCTCTGAATTTATTTTTGATATTATAATTTTTAATATGTAAATCAATTGTATATTTTCAAAGATAGATGATGAGAAAATGCAAATGACTAGATAAAAACATTATTCAAAAAATCAAAATACATCGAATGTAAAAAATCTATTATCGAAGGCTTCAAAAAGACGATCTGATATGAAAATGTTTATATATTTAAACATAAAAAATTCAATAAAATGTATTTCTGGCAATAAATCAAAAGAAATGAAATATATACATAAAAATAGAAAAGCTTGAACATCAATAAAATAGAAATCAATATATAAAAACTATGATGAGACAAAATTAAAGCTTCTTCATTCATATTTCACTTATATGCCGTTGAGATACAATTTTTATTTACGAAATTATCTCATAACCTTTCACGATAAGAAAAAAATAATCAGAAAACTTACTCATTAATAAAATCAGATGCAATCAGATAAAAACGAATATTCTTTCTCATGAATTAAGAATACGTCAGAAGCGATCAACAGCACGATCAAATGATTTGGAGATTTGTCAGACACATATACCCCCTCTGAGAATAATATTGCAACGATAGAGAAAAATGATTATCAATGGTCTGATTGAATGTTTCGGTTTAGATTCTAGTGAAGACATCTTTAAAGAAATTTCTCTTATTTCTTTGTGTCGTTGGAGATGTAGGAGACCACTTACGGTCACAATGATAAAAGAATTTTATTCAGAACAAATTTTCCAATATTTTAAACATATTATCTCTGATTATCATAAAATAAAATTTCTTGATAATATTTTGTTGAATATAACTAAGCTCTCTCATATTGAACCTTATATTTTTTTGAAGAAACGAAAAACAATTTCGACAGATCTACCTAACCATATGATTTATAACTTTCGAGATTTTCAGGAATCATTGAAATATGTTTAGTTTAAACATACTGGATCTAAATACAGGATAAATCGTAAATTTCAAAAAGATGTGAAGGAGTTAATGTCAAATCGGAGTCAATAGACATTCCCGATTTGTTTAACACATATAAACAGATTTTCATAACCTACTTTTCACAAAACATCTTGTCATGTATTCGTTGTGAAGTATTTATTGACAGTTTTTATCTAGATAGATATTGAGAATATTATAAAGCTATGGGTTTTGTATGATACAAATATTTATTTAAGATCTCAATAAAAATCAAATTTTAAAAACCCATAAAAAATATTGATTTCTTCATTCGAAACGACAATAAACTTATTTTAAGCATCATGATATCAATTTAAAAAGAATCTATGTGTTACTTATAAAAATTTATCTCAAATAGTTATGGAATAAATTACATCATAGTTTGCAAGCGAATTACGATAATATTTATTTGTTGTTTTAAGTTTGTGAGAACACCATGAATAAATTATTTAATGTCGATTTTTGTTTTACGATCTTAAATGATTTTTACACACGATAATCATTATTGATATATAAATCCAATAAAAAAATTTCATATCAACCTTTTCAAACAATGATATTTAAATAAAAATAATGAATAAAAGTTAAATAAGCTTTGACTATATTATTCGTTGAGATCCAATACTACACAAATAAAAAAAATATAATGTTAGGATTTTGATTGTAATTTAGAAATAGATCGAAAAGAATATATTTAAATTTGGTAAAAACCGAAATATCGAAGTTATGTTTATTCATAACATTTTAATATATATTTTTGAAAATTATTTTATATGGGTTTCATATTTATGACAAACCTATGCATTAAGATCTCAGTTTTCCGAATAAATGCTATCTTATTTTGGACATACATAAGCATTGAATCTTTTAATGTATAAATAAACTGCATAATTAAAATAATAGTGGTACTCTAGGAATTAATAATTATGCTCCCAAATTTTAAAAATATACTTGTATTAACGAATTGATTTCGTTGATAAAACAGATTATATTTACAGGTTATTTTTTACAATACAGTAAATATTATAATGTTGTGAATTATGATCAGAAAATTTATTGGATTATTTATATCTATTTGAAAAATTAACAAATATTCAATCTCTGATGCTTATTAAAGTTATTTCAAAAATAGAAATCTCAATAAAAATCATTTCTAAAAAACAGAAATAAAGATCATAACATTGATTGAATTTTATCAAATTTGATTTGAAAAACTTTTACAGCAAACTATAAAAATTCCTAAAATATGAAAGTTTGTTTAACTTTTCAGTTAAGTGAAATTAAAAAATTTAAATAAAATTTTAGAATAAATTAACTTATTTACTGAATTAAAGAATAACTACAACATAATTAATTTTAAAAATAATGTACCACAAACGAAAACTAAGATAAAGATATGAACGTCTCTTTGATTCGACATTAATATTTGGATAAAACCTATATTTCTCTAAATAATATATTTATGGAATTATTTTATTTAAAAATATAAATGAAAACACGATACCTTTAACGAATATAGACGAAATTTACACATTAGATACAGCAAATAAGTTAAAATCATCATTACCTATGTATAGGCAGTTTATATAATTATCTATATCGAGAATTATTACTGAATAGTTAATCGATCGAGCTGAAGAAAACTTTTAAAACATGCGATAAATTTTCTGCATTTAAGTGAATCATAACTGATGTATATAACAAAGATATTTTGATATTTTGTTGTGTAGAAATATGTTTGAATATTTTTTAAAATTTTGAACTAATTTCACAATAATTTATATTTTATTAAAAGTATGAATTAAGGGTTAAATACAAAATGAAATAATAAACGACATACTTTTTATGAAATTAGAAACATGAATATATTATCAATTATAATTTCACATCCTCAGCGTATTACCCTGAAAAACCATCTGATGTGACACATTAAATTATTTTAAAATTCAATGACTTAACTTTATTATTGTATTAGATAAACTATAAAATTTCAAAGAATTAGAATCATATGGCAGTTGTATTTCTCGAGGATTTATTTTATCATGAAAGTTAGTTACTATGAAGATGATTCACATGATGGTAATATTTATGAATATTAATGTAAAAAATGGACTTATTCAGATCAATATTAAAAATTTTTTAACATTTTTAAATCACATTAAAAATTCATTCATATAAATTGATTAAATATATAATTTTTTTCATAAAACAGATTTATATATACTAGTTAACATATATATTCAAATATTAATTATAATTTTACTGTCTTTACTTCAATAATAATTTATTATTCTTGGATAGCTCTTTCAAAACATAAAAATCAAAATTATAAATTGCAAAAACAGTTTTTTAATTTAATAGGAAGACTTTATGACTAAAAATAGTTTAAGTTATTATTTGATTTAAATTAAACCAATAGGGATTTAAAATTTCTGTTGATATTTTGTATGCTAAAAAACTTCAAAATATTTGTTGAATAAAAGTAAGCATAAATAAATAAATAGGGTTTATTCCCCTTTATACAAAATTTTTTTATATACTATGATTTTTCGATATCATAATTTATTTTATAGTTTAAAGTTTCATGCTATTTTATAAAATGTTAAAAAAACTATATTTTAAATATTTATATTATAATCTGTTATTTTAATGGAATTTATTATATAAGATAAAATTATTATATAAATATACCATTATATAGTTTATTTATAAAATTATAATAAAATTTTAATTGTTTCAGAAATTTATTTTTCATTAATGCTCAGAAATGGAGATCAACAAAAATATATTTTGTTAAAACTTTTATCAAAATTGACCTGATATAAAAAAGGTAAAAATTTTTTGAGATGAATAAATGATATTTTTGTTTTCATTCTTAAAAAATTCTTTCTATGAAAATTTTAAAATATTTAAAATATCAATATCCATAATATATTAGATAGAATTTAAAATATGTTAATAATTTAAACATATGTATAATTCAGTCAATTGAAATTAAGTTTTAATTTTAAGCACATATGAAAATATTTAAATCACATATTAAAAAATGCAAAAATATATAATGCATATTTAAAATTTGAACTTTTATAGCTTTTATAAATTTCATGTTTAAAACGAAATGAAATAATCAAATACATGAGATTTATTAAAATGGTACATAATATTCGGTTATAATTGCATAATATTAATATTTATATAACCATTAAAATCAAATGTATTTCAAACTCAAATTAAAAAATAATAAAATAGATACCTTTAAGAATATTCATGTTTAAAAATATTCATTCTTTGAAACATATATTACGAAAACAAATTTTGTATTTTGTATGCTTGAACGTTAATGTATTCGATTTTCGGGGTTTGGGTGGTGGATTTTTACTTCTTATCTTGTCATTGCATGTCTCATGTTGTCATGCTCAATTCAACAATAACAAAATTTATGATCTTATATAAAGTGTATTTTCTCAGAAATATTCTTTGATATGTCTAAAAAATTTATAAATATCGAAACTATTTTAACTGTTTACAGATATAGACTGTTTATTATATACTTGAAACATTAAAAATATGTGTATTTAATGTTTTTTTAATTAATAATTTGATTTAAATTTTTTACACTTTGAATTTAAAAATTATCAATGAAATCTAATCAAGATAAATAAAAAAATGCAAGCTAAAAAATTGAAACGATCATGATAAATATTTTTAAAAGGATATAAATTCCAAACAAATTAATTTAGATTGGATAATTTATACAGCGTAACTTTTTTAAGATTTTGTTTATTGAAGAAAATAATTAGATATTTTTGACATATCCAAATAAATAAACTTTAAATAACTTTAGTGTTCATAAAATGTAGATTATGTTTTTTATAATTTATTGATAATCAACTAAAATTAGACTGCTAAAACACTCATAAGATAATTATTAAACATTTATAATGTTAACTTTACCCAATATATTTTAAGTTTTGATAATTTTCATGTCAATCTCATCTCAATTAACACTTTTACAAAAATGATATTTAAACGATCACATCGAAACTCACACATATATTATCAGAGATATATAATATGTTCATTTTATAGATTTCATCATTGATTACCTCAGATTTAGAGCAAACTAATTGTGCAGTTTCATAAATGTAACTTGTATTCATAAACTTAATCTTTAGGTTTTGTTTGCCAAAACTGAGAACCAAACTTCACAACGAAAATATCTTCATGTGATAACATATACTCCTATGTTCACGAATCTCTTGACCTGTAGATCTTCTCATTGTTACTCGATATCATTGGAAGCACATTTGTAAGCAGATTAAAACGAGTAACTAAAATTATATCTTTTTGTTATTATATCCATGAGTGAAAGAGGGCGGGTACAAAAATCAACTAGAAGACAAGCAAACCATTCAATGACACTTTCAGAAATGAGAAATATCTCTCATATCTACGTGACGTATTACTATTTAAACAAATGTTCTTTGATTATGATACCTTGGAACACACTATTCTAGATAACAGATGAAACTATTCACGATAATAAGACACAGAGAAAGAATGCTGACGCCATCAAATGAACACTTCAATAGAAGCCAGTTTTATTGTGTACATATTGTACTCTCGATACAAAGTTAATCGAAAGATTGATAATTATATTTCTTTCAGCTATGACAGTGAACTGTGCTTTCATCAACACTAATTCTAAACTGAAGCTTAAATGTTTAAATCTTCGAACACTTTCTCAATTAATCTTATCTATAACTGTTATTCGAATAGGAACTGAAATCGCTATTATAATTAAGTCATAAAAACACGAAGAATAAATTATCACATCAATTCTGGCACCGTTATTAGCTTAATACCATTGTGCCTTTTTTAAATATGAATATGCAATCTTCGTCTTTTTCTCTCCGAACGTCTTAAATATCCATGATTTACACATTAAAACAACTTAAAAAAGAGTTAAACATATTTTTGTGACCGATTTTCTGGAACATTTACTGATTCAGATGTCTCTCTATCGAATCTATAAGCAGATATCATAAGAGCGTATAATATCTAAAGAGACATTCGCAATTGTAGTATATTCGACAGTAAAACTCTTCTGACAAAAGAAAAATATCCTACTATCAACTTGTACTTTCTGGTTAAAATCAATAAAAGATCAGTAACGAATTACTATCTATTCTTTCCTATCCCTCGTACATAAGTTTAACTAGGTTTACTGAAAATAATTTGAAGCACGACATAGAACATCGTATCATTATTTTGAGTATCCGTTTATTGCAATCTGATTTTGTATTAATATTTACAAATTGACCGATGCTAGATAAGATTTTAAAACGATATGGGGATTTAGGTCATATCAGTATATCAAAATGTCAGTAGGTATAAAACTTGTCAATGGTTCTCAAAACCTCAGCAAAATATAATACTTGTTAAGATAGCTGCCGATTGAACATATTAATGCTATTAGATGGATACCCTCTATCCTACTATTGAAACTTTACATCGCAAAGTGTTGAACTAAAGATTTTTGCAAAGATATATCTCATAAGAGTCTTTTATTAGATAGAAATTCGAGTAAGAAAGATTCCAAAAATAGTGATAACAAAACAATTTAGACTATTCGAAGACTGCGGGATGCATTTCTCAGACCTAGATGCAGACAAACGTTTTCAACGCCTAATTGATAGAATAGCAATCTACTTAGACTGTTTACAAATTTACCTTGAAGACATTTTCATTTTTAGCCGTTTCTAATTAGATAATTGAAAGCATTATCGACAGTTTTATATATAATTAAGAGAATAAATTTTTATGAAATCGTAGAAAATGCTGTTTTGATAAAGATATGGTTGATTACTGAAGTTAAAAAATCAAATTCTTTGGTATTTACCAAGTTTCCAAGGAAGGATAAAAAATTTTTTGAACTTTCTTCTGCTTAGCTCTATCAAACGCCTTCATTTTTTTACATTTATGAAAGTTTTTATCACAGATTCATTACCAAACGCAGCATACATCATGTAACCATAATACAAACTGATAGACGAAGCTTAAAAAGTGATGCTATTAACTGATACGCTACTCACCATTTTAGGACATCAGGCAGAGAATGGCTGAATTTTCATGTCTAACAAATTGTCAACGAAACGGACACAAAGCCCTGACAAATCATAATTAAAAGTTTGGCTTATTTAGTCAATTCGAGGAATTTCAAAGGAGAATTTTTCAATCCTTATGTTTTCCAGCCTTATACTTTCTTCAGCGTATTGAAAACGCATCGTTTTAGAAATAAAATTTATAAATTTGTATCATGCAATCTATCATTTTCGTTGTTTTCTTGGCATCTGAAATATTAAAATTTACACAGACCATAAGTCGCTTAAATTCGCGTTAATAAAATTCAGCAACCATTGGTCTATTCTTACACAAAGATACCTAACAACACAATCGGAATTCACAGTCTATATTGAACTGATCCGTGGTAAGCTAAATTGTATAGACGAGGCTCTATCCAGCACGATGATAAGACCAATATTCGATTTATTTAAATATCGGCTATTTCGGAATGACATTCCAAAAACCATTTATGATCCAAATTTATGGAAATTTTTATCTCATACAATAATAAAAATTGAAAAAAATCCGAGACGGGCTTAAAAAACTTCAATAAGTTCTAAATTTTCTCTTTGTAAGCATCAACAGATCTTATCATCAAATACGGTGTTGGCGTAAATTACGAAATCATTGATTGGATCTCACAAATATCATCGAGATTATCGATAAAATAAATCTCAGAACTATTCATCTGGCCATGTCTGAGAGGTGATGTTTATTGGTTGACAAAAGCATGCGTAAAATGCAAGAAGGCGAAATATATTCCTTTTTGTTAATTCTCTGTTTTCAATTTTTAATGTTCCAGTAAAACGCTTTGTCCCTATAAATTCCGATATTGTTGGCCTTCTATCTTTTCTGAGAAGTTATACGTATTTTCTTACCTCTTTAGATCAATTCAGTATATTGCCAAAAGCGATTTGGCTTAGAGTTACCAACTGCACATAACTGTGAGAATTAGTTGCTTTTTCACTGTATTTCAAGGATTAGATTCTTTTTGTCATTTCGTAAAATTGAACACCAAAAGATTAAATTGGTATTGTTGTGAAGAAAAAGTGGATAACATGTATTTCGGCTTAAATTTACTTCTGCTTAATACCTTTTATCTAACGGATAGGTAGAACGCATACCTTTGGCTATTAAAATAACTTTTAGTGAATGGTATGCAAACGATTTTAAAACAAACAATTTGCCATTGAATTACTAGGTTTTTGAATCAAACGGGAATAATATTAAATGTCTCTTCTTTTTTAAATTATATCGGATTACAGTTGGCGCTCTCCTGACTCCTCAATGACTACTGAGGATGAATTCAACAAAACTATATTAGATGAGAAAATTCAAAATACCATGAATGAATCTTTTATTACCGAGTAATCTATTTGAGTTACAAAATTGAACAATAACTTTCTGACTATCTCTTTAAATAAGGGTTTGTATTATTCGAGTAGATTTCTGCAGAAAATCGAAAGGAATAGTTTGTTAAGGCCAATTTAGAATGATAAAATACGTTCACAAATTTTTCCGAAGATGAAGTTTAACGACGGAATAACAAATTTACTTTGATAATATAAAAGTGACAAGCAGTCATATTGACAAAACATATTTTACAAAAAGTAGCACACTACTGAGAATATAAGAATCAACGAGATCTTGCTCTGCAGTGAAGTAATGTGGCGACCATGCGAGAACCTATTTTGATATCTGTGATATTTTACTCATAAACTAGATCAGATTACAACTATAAATTATAATATCTATAATTAATTCTGTTATACTGAGAATTTATCAATTAATATTAATTTCTTGACGATAAAAAATTATTAAAGATATTTTATCAATATAATTTTGCAGTAATGTTCAGAAAAATTGTCTCTATTTTAAGTATTATAACATGAACGTTAAATTATCAGCTATCTGAATGTTTTTTTTGCTCACTCTGAAGTTTTTTTAAAATAAAAAACATTTTATTCAAAAAAAATAAGATTTTTGAATTAAATTATTTTATTTCATTGGTTTTAAATTAAAAGCATAATAAATGACTAATATTTTAATATTTATGGTATAATATGTTTTTCTCAAGTGCTATCAATAAGGGAGTATTTACAAGATGAAAAGCGTCGAAAAAATATTTTTTTATAAGGTATAACATAACATCATAAATTATTCTATGAAACCGCCTATGATCATATTAGTTTGACGTAACCTGTACAGTATATCCCAATAAAATTTAGATTTTTAGTTTTGTTGGATTATTGACGATTTTAAAACTATTTCAGGTCAACTCAATTTTATTTTTTAGAGTAAAAAAGGAAATTTATTCACTACAATTATAAATAAACTAATATTATGGTAATTTAAAAATTTAATAAAAAAAATCATCATATAAAAATTATAAAGGCATATTTATGTAAAATAAAAAATTTTTTTTAATGCTAAAAATAAAATCTTATAATGAATAGACAAAACTTTAATGGTTATCAAAATGTTTTTTTCTGATTATATAAAGTTAAATATATTACTGTATCAATAAAATCGTTGATATGAAACAAAGTGTTCATGATATATATTGATAAAATATTTAAGAAAAAGCTGGTTATTATTATCTCCTTAAAACTCGAAAATTTTAAACATAACAGAAATAAAATTAGTTATATGGAAAACCAATTTTTCTCAAGTTATCATAGTGATTTTTCTAATACACAAATACCTATTAAGCTATGATAAAAAAATCAACAAAGGTTTTACATATTATTTATAATTTTATGATTAAAGTTTAGAAATTTTTATAAAACGAATAAAATATGTATAAATATAAAGGAATCATTCATAAATACTTTAGAACGTAATTTAAAATTTTAATATGAATGAAAATACCAAAACTCGAATTTGTATATGAGAAAATAAAATTTTGTTTGTTTCGAATTTAGTATTTCATTAAATTTATGATATTTTTAAATAATAGTCCTTAAATCTTTTTTCAATCTTTAGGGTATTTTCCACAGAATATATGCAATATCATATTATTAATCAATCTAAATGTTTTTTCTTTTTTTTTAATGTATTGATATGGGATTAATGATGTTTTCAAAATATAAATCTTATTGTTTCTTTCTTACACTATTTTTGAGCCCCTTAAAAACATATAGAATAAAAATATTGTCTCTATGTATGGATTAATGTAAAATATTGGTAAAATAGATGTCGATCTATAAACATATATTTTGATTATTTAATCATTTTAAAATTACAGGTACGATAAAAAAAAATTATGATTTTTGTTTTGGTATTTTCATTTCATAAGAGTCTCACATGCAAGGCATTTTTATTGTCTCTTAGAATAATTTTTTGAATTGAAATATACAACGAATCTTGTTAATAGATTTATAGGTAAATAGGTGTGTAATTTAGCCACCCAATTATGATTGTCTTTTAAAAAATATTATCTGATATTAACCACGAATAAATATTTATTTGTATCAGTTATTTCGTTCTGAATGAAAATAACAGAGAATTTGTATTTGCATTGCTCTAAACTGCAAGATATGTTTTAAAAACATCATTCGAATGTCTCAAAAGAACAAATTTAGAGATTTTTTGACACTAAAAATGTTAATTAAATTTATCCTTGATGGTTGAACTACTTCCTCAACGAAAAATCATAAAAATTAAATTATTATTTGCATTTAGTATAGTAATTAAAGATTTTAACGTTATGTATTTGTGAAACGTAATTCATAAATATGATAAGTTTGTTCTGTTCGCAGCTCGCAGCTCTAGAATGTTCAATTACACATGTATCTGACATTAATGAAGCCAAATTAAACACTCGTAGTTTTAAAGCTAATTTTAAAAAAATCTTTTAAACGTTGTAGAGTGACAGAGACAATTGCATCAAGTAGGAAAATGTTTTCAGAAATCCGCTAACACGCGAATATATATGCACATAAAAAATTTTTTTCAAATAATTGTATTAGAAAAACAATATAAATGGAGATGTATTTATGCACCAAGGAACATGAAAATTGAGACCTATATCAGTTATATAGACAGATCAGAAGGCTTGTATTGTTCGATACTTTATGCTTACATGAAAAAAATATTCTCAAAAAACATGAAGGAATATCTAAGAATGCAGATATTTTTAATGAATATTAAAAATCTTGATATGATCTTTCAAAAAGTTAACAGTGTTCGACGAGAAAAATTTAAGCTGTGGTTTTGCATATATCTAGAATTTATAACAAATTATGCTTATTCTGTTATTTAATCTTTCAAATTTATATATATTATTTTCAAAACTCTTAATTTTTATGATATCAAAAAATTTTTACAAAACGAATGAAATGTTCATTATCATGTATATTCATAGGAATAAATACACGTTATACCTTCAACTATTACTAAGAAAACGTTAAAATAAAATGTTTTACTTTATATATAATTGTATATCTTATCAAAGTTTTTTTTAATTTACCTTTAAGGCTACTTTCGACAAGCATAAATTAGATTAAGTTGAGAGTGAGCAAAATTACTTTAAAAAGACATCTTAACACAGTTGGAATACAGTTCATTGTGATTCAAAATATGTAAACAAAATTGAATTACGATATATGTGATTTATACTGTTTTATTACTTTTATCTAAAAACCATTTATCAGAGCTGATTTTTAAACGAAGACTGAATATAATTTCCACTAATTGATTCTCACATTTATTTTTGCATTGTTTGTTGAGATATTAAACTTGTTGTTTGAAATGAAAAACATAAACTGATTCAATTGAATAAATCGTGAAAATACATGCGTGATATCTCAAATAGATCTATAAATTTTTAATAAAAATATATTTATCACATAAAACTAAAAATTTTATTGTGATCGACAGTCATTAATACGTCATAAGATAATACGTTGACACCTTACTTAGTTACAAATAGCAGTATCTGAGTTAAATTTTTATACAAATGCGGTAAAATTAAATCTGATAAAAGATATGAATCACTACTTCATATAACATCGAATAGACCAAATCATACATGGAACCATTTTTTTGAAAAGACAGACTAAATATAAATAATGATAGCTTATTTTTTATCGACTTGATTTTTCCTTCATATATGCTTATATAATATATTTTCATTTGTTGATTTGAATCGAGGATAACATAATTATCAATATATTATATGACTTGACAATTTATGAATTTCATCACTTCAATCGATCTTTATAAAAATTAACGTATACCTTTCCGTTTCGAGAATTCTTATGTGACTTATTTAATTTTTATTTATGATGTGAAACAGATGAATGAATATATGTTTGTCGATTTAAAAGATTTTTAATTTTTGACCAATCCTTTACAAAAATCTAAAGAAAATGAGAAAACATTCAAAAGTTTCGGCAGAATTAAGTATGCATATTATCATGACAGATATAAGCTATTAAAAATTTTCATTTGAAATCTTGGTTGATTTAATAACACAAGAATGATACAGAACAAAGTTAATAAAATTCAATCACCAGATTAAATTAAATCTCTTCGATATTTATAGGAAGAAAAATATTCTATGATATGTTTATCAAAATTCATAAATAATTTAAAATTATATTTTGCAGAAACTCATCAGAAAAATTTAAAAAGACCTGTATAGATTATTGTAAATCTTAAAATGCATTCGTAAAATTCAAACTAGATTTACAAATAAATTTGGCATTAAAAATATATGTAGAACGTGAATTAAGGCCATCAAACATGATGAATCTAATATCCTTTTCTTATCAATGTTTGGATATTTTTGTAAAGGTTCATGAAAACATATCGGCTCTAGAGACAACAATTTACATTAATTTAAGCAAAAATATGTGCATTCGAAGATTTTTAATTTTCAATATTTTTCCAAATACAAAAAAAGGATTTATCTTTTCAAAGATGGAGATTTTAAATATAACAGAGATCATAATCTAACATAAAATGCTTATATATCAAAACATCTAAGCTGGTACTTCTACACAATGTCTACTTCAATATTTCTTAGTTTAAACACGAAAAAAATAATACTATAATATCAAATAAAAAATGATCACCAATTTATTATCTTGAATTTAAAATTATTAAATTTTGGAATAGTAGAATTGAATTTTTATCATGATATCGATTTGAAACGCGACTCAGAAGAAGAACCTAAATATAATTATTTTTTCATCAAAATGCTAAAAATAAAAGTTATGATGATTTCAAAATTTCTAAATTCATATTTAATTTTATTGAAGCAAAATTATTAATTTGATGTAGCAAAACAATTAAAATTAGTTTTTGACGTGATACATTTTGTATCTTATTATCAATTAGATCAATAATAAGTTGATAGCTCAAAGATTTATTTTTCAATTCTAAACACACACGTATCTTTGTGTATATGTTGTTTTATCTCTTCTCAAAAATTTTTATTTCACGACATAACAGCATGTTAAAATCACTAGATACATGAAAACCGACCTTGATATACAAACGTTAAATAGTTAGACGCTTCTGTTCTCGAATAATTCTTAAAATTTATTTAAATTATTAAATAATTCACAGAATGTTTTGAAGTTAATTCATTGATATCTATATTGAATATATCACGCACGCCTGATTTCAAAAATAATAGGTTAGTATTGTGTACAATATTAAAATCATGTAGAATGAAGGAGACAATTTAATTTTGAAATATGAAAAAATTTCACATTTTTGAAATATTCATTTAACACGTCAGCTTTAAGACGAACAAGTTTATTAACTTTTGTTAGATTCCAATTATATTTCGACAATCGCTTCAGAAAAAGTAAAAATGAGAAGAAAAATCTGAAAACAAGAGAGTAATTCTGATCATTTAACCATTAATGATATTATATTGTATAACTTCATATTCAGATTTTGGCTTCAAATATTCTTTATGCTCTAAATCGTATTTTTGCATTCAAAACACATTCACTCAAATTAATAAAAGTAACGTAATATTGTATCTATGTAAGCGCTTGAACTTTTATAAATAGATAATACAGATTGAATACATGCTCTAAAATATCGAATAAAAAATGATAAAGTCTTTTATATCAGGAATTTTTTTAAGAATATAAAGATAGCATATTTGCACTCGAAGTAAAATCTGTAGAAAAAAGATTAAGTCAAAATTATTTAAATGTCGATTTTTTCGAACAGATCATTTTAAACCGGTATTAACTTTCATAAAAATAAAAAAAATAAGGAATAAGTAGAGTTTTTAAGACAAATCTATAAGTAGACTAAAACATAATATTTTTACTATTCGTAATTTCTCGCACGTTTATTAAAGATGTTGTCCATACAATTTCCATTTATTATTTTCTAAAATCAAACTCTTTCCACTCATAAATAATTTTAACTTAAGATGCGTCAAAATTTTTATTCAGTTCAATTTATGAATTAATCTGTAATTTTAGTTAATTGTAAAATTTCTTTTTTAAACAATAAATATTTCTCTTCTAATTTTTCATCGAAAAGTTTATCATTTCATTTTTATCCACTATAATTTAAATTTTTGTTCATTTTTCTTAAGAAATCACTTGAATTTTTTTTAATCTTTTAACTTTTGCCTAAGATTTATATAAATGATGTAAATATTTTAATCAAAATCTGAAAAGTCATTTTGAACATCGTTTATTCAAACAGAATTTAGTTTGGGATGTATATATCCTAATTTTTAATAATTTTTGGATTTGTTATTGATTTCATTTTCTTGTACGATTTACAGAAAGAAATTATTCATTAAATATTGTTATAAAGATGACTTATGCATAAATCTAACTATTTGTATCTGCCTTGCAATAAATCATGACTTTAATTCAAATTACCCATTTTAACGTTTTTAATTCAAACTATTCAACTGAACCAATCGATTATTATGAAACTTCAAAAACATATACAGTTTTATTTTTTTATTAAAAATATATTATGCTGACTGAAAGGTGAAAGGTACTTTTAGATGGTATCATTTCAGCGAGTCAAAGGGACAAACTATTGTGTTTACATTTTCTTGATAAAAAAATTATAGCATTTAATTAAAGATGAATTCTGGAAATCTGGACATTCTTTCGAACGGAAAAGATGTTGCAAGTACCCTAAAAATTGTTTGGGTTAAAATTTTTAGGACAGGAAAAAGAGAATATTTAACTTTCAATAACATAACTGAAGGCTATATTTCTGAATTAGGAGTTTTTTTCGTTGTACAGCGTCAGCTCGGCATGAAAAATTTCTACAGCATTTAATTTATCAGCTAATAAATGTGGTTTTTACACTATGAAACAGAGTAAATTTTTTATTCTATGCGCTGATACTTGATATTAACTATCCATGTTTCTTCTGAACCTATTTGATGTCATTCTTAGTGTCTCTTTATCGTCGATGTCTTGGAATGGATTTGGTAACTCTGTCTACAACGCTTCACTTTTCGATAGTTTTTAGAATGTCGAATATCTTATAAAGTGGATTTAATAATAGGCTCTTTACAACGATATCAAAGTGTCAATACATACATTTCAATTTTTAAAATCATCAAATGATGCAGCTTTGAATTGTGCAAATAAACATAATCCATAATCATATGTTATCAGCAGTCAGAAATATGAGGTATCTAGATTTATAATAGCAGAGTATATATCATATTTTTCACTCACAACCTATTCTGTAGCCTCTGCTTGTCTCACAAAAAGCAAATGTATATTTAGTTATTTTATAAATATCTGAGAAGTGTAGTTTCTCATCAATGTAGTTTTTTAGATTTTTTATGTGATACATTGTCATGCCATCTATGTTTTTTATATGATCTGGATAACTGTATTAGTGTTCTTATCAAACTAGTTTTCACTATCGCTTCAATTTGTTGAATATGACACTATACTTTAGTTTAGAGATATTTAGGCATATTCTGTTTAGAAGCGTTGAAAACGCTGTGCTTTAAATGTCAATGTAAATTTCGATATAATGCCACAATAAAGGATTGTTAAGCTAACTTTTAACCTCTGATTATATGTAGTGTTCGAAACAGTTTTAGATACATTTTATTGAACATATTCTACTTCTCTGATAGCAGATATCATGTTTCCTGCACTTTCAGTTATTATATAGCATTTTATATTTATGATACACTATGCATTAACTAACTCTTCATTGATATTTGCAAAGTTTTCATCATGATTTAGTTTATCAGCAACTAAGCAACATATTGCAGAATATGTCAGTGTCAAATCATAATTTGTCCAATGTTAAGATTTACCTCATATGATTCATATTTTTAGAGGTCAAAAATCAAAAATGAGACAGAGAACATCAAATACATTTTAAATCCTTTTAATGGACTATTTATTCATTTGGTACATCTGACAAATTAAATTAGCTATTCTAAGATGAGTGGACAAATTTTTGATCATGTTATGATTATCTTTTAGTCCAGCAGTTTTTAGTTTTTCATCTTACATAATATAATTTCTGAGAACTATAACTAATAATCACCACAGAATTTGTAACTTTCAAATCTGCCTGCCTAAAACCGTGTCGCTTACAGGCTTAATAGACTGCTAAGTTAAAAAATTTATCACTTATTCTACTTAAGAACTATTCTGTGCGACATTTTCGAAAATTGGTTTATAATTTTAACGATTTTTATGTTGTAAGTCGTATTCTAGTAATGTATTTTACCACTACAATTAAATATTTTACTCTTTCGTCTACGTAGTCATCAGTGATTGAATGTCATAAAATGTTTTTTTAGCATTCCGTTTAAATTCAAAACATGAACTGTATTCCTATTAGAGCTGAAATTTCTAAATGAATATTAATGCTCGAAAAAATAATGTAAAATATATTATTTATAAATAAACTAAAAAATTATAAAAAATTTTCTTAAAAATTATATAATAATACTTTAGAAAGAATTAATTGTTAATTTTCGCAGTGGTAAATTTAAATTAAGAGATATCCATTTATTAAATCAAAAATGATTGAAAATGTTTTATCTTATATTGATTTTTTTTGTAATAAATATGAGTAAAAATTTTTTTGAATTCCATCAAGACTAAAAAATCAACGATATTAAAAATTCGTAATACATTCATATTTTTTATTCAAGATATTTCAACATTGAAATGTTTATAAATTTCAAATGTTAAAAATGATTTATAGACAAGATTAATTTCTTCTATTTTTATTTAATTCAATATGGTCAAAAAATGTAAAATGTGTAACTATTATTCCTGTTTATGAAAATGATAAAACGAAATTTATCATTTATTTAAATTGTTATTCTTGAACAATTTTTTTCTGAACTTAAATTTAAAAAAATTAATAAAACAAATCATCATCGAATATTAGTTTTAAAATTAATTTCTTAAATTCATCACATAGAAAATTAGGTTATAAAATAATATTGTATCGAATTTATTTTTATTCAGCGAAAAAAATATAACAATCAGATTTATATTTTAAACTATATTTGTTAAACGAATTAATATCAAATTTTAATTGATTTTTTCAAAATTTCAATCTTCATTAAATAAGGTCAAAATTATTTTCTTTTATGAAACATATAAATCGTTCGATGTAAATAATTTACAAAATAAAATGATTCATAGTATTATCAATTTTATTAGTTTAATATTTTTATAAATAATCTCAATCATATTTGATTTATAACATGTTTAATCTTTACAGAATTGTTGTGAAATATCTTTTACTATTTAAAAATATTAATTTTAGAAAAATTAAGTTATTTTTTACTATAAAAACAGTAGTGGCGATATAATGAATTTTTTGACAAAATTAGTAAAAAAAATAATAAACTTTACATATTATCCATTCATTTCAACATAAAAAATAAAAATAATATGAAATAATTCAAGATTTTTCAATTCATCTACTTTTTAAAATATTAAGATTTACCATCTTTGAATCATTTTTAAAAAAGAATTTAAATTTTATAAATTATTAAAACAAATATTTCGAATAGGATATATTAATTCAACTGTTAAAATTCATCAATTAACGAGTTAAATTTGATCATAGTTTCATGATGAAATTAACACGACATTAATTCAAATGTTTTTACAAATAAATTTATTTTCATTTTAATTGAATGAAAAATGAAAAATTAGATGGATAATGTCAACCGTTTATAAACAAAGGTAATCAATAAAGTATGATTCTAAAAAATCTCTTGATAACAAAAATCATTTTAAATTAAATTCAATTAAAGGTTTATTGATCGGTAATCTTTAAGTTATATTCAATCGATTTGTTAAGATTTTTAAAATTACTCCATAATATAACAAGACGTTTTTTGAAAAATATTTACCTCCTTAAATTAATTAACAGCTTATAATTTTTCCTCCATTATTGTTATATGTAAAATATAGATACATAAAATATTTTGAAATACAAATATTTTTCTTTAATTGATATCCTCAAATAAACTATATCGACGTCTTTAAACTAAAATTTATTTTTAATACGACGATAAAAATATTTTTTACAAATTTAATAATTGTTGAAAATTCATATGTTCTGATTTATATTTTTGATCTTACTATTCTAAGATTAAATTTTTTTAGGAAAATTGATTTGTTTAGATATCATTCAAGTAATATATAAAAATAAATTTACAATGATAGTGATTTACATCTGCAGGATAGTCTGATATATTAGTATTTATTTTGATTCAATCCTTAACGGATTGACTTCCCCTATTTGCGTTTCTGTGATATTTGTCATCTTAAGAATTATTTTCTCAATAGAAATAGGATTTATAATATTCACTGTAATATATTACATTTCATCCACCCACAGTTTTTGAGCATAGCATAATAGATAAACAGATTTTTTATCCATTTTTTAACACTGATAATTAATATCATAAAATATTGATCTAAGAGAAAATACATCATGTTTGTTAAAACTCAAATATGAGGAAAATATCATAAAGATAAATTTATAGTATTCTACATATCTTTTAAAATAATATAAAAAGCAATATTATAATAAATAATTTTAAATTGTTATAAAGGTGTTAAAAATGTTGTTAAAGAAATAAATGACGGTTTAAATTATTGATTTGTTGATTCATGAAATTTTAAATATTCATAAAAATTTAAGTGATTTTTTAAAATGCTAGGCACATTTAGCTATAATTCTCAATATAATTGATTTATTGAATTTTCAAATAAAAATTAACAAATTATTTTATTTTAACTTTATATGTTATAAGAAAAATATAACTCTATTTTTAGATATCAAGTCAATTGTTGATCGTAGTAAATGTCAATCTTACAATTTTAGGAATTATTTTTGTTAGCTATTTCATTTTTATCTTTAAAAGTCGAACAATTAAAGGATAATATTTCTTTTAAATTTTAATATGGTTAAGATTTACACTATCAAAAGATATATTATGTATAAAAAATCTTAACCTTATTTATTAAGTAAAAAATACATATCAATAATCCTAAAGACACTTAATCACTATATATTAAATCACTTATCCACTTCATCATTTTGGGGATAAAATTTTTTTGCCAATTTTTTTATTGTAGAACAAAACAAGAACTGTTTGAGATAATGGTAATATATAAATTTGGAAAATTTATTTTGATCTTTAACCTCGATGCGAAAATTGTCCAATAAATTGCAAATAATTAAGAAGTTAACATAAGAATCTAGAGAAAGCATTTTGCACACATAGGTACTGTACCTTGTATCACTTTGTCAAAAATGGTTGCATACCGTAAAAATCCATTGTTAAAAAGCTGTTCGTTGCATCTTAAAATAATTTTTGGTTATAGATCATAAATGTGCATGGTGAAGAATAGTCACATGGAAAAGCTATTGTTCTGCGTAATCTCAATCTTCGACAGAGTTTACAGTTGTAGTTACTTCTTCAGAGAAAGTATGAAAATGGTTCAATCTTTCGATCTTAAAGATCTCAGGAAAATAATTCTCACCGCGTCAAGTCATCGGTTTTCTTTGAATATATGTATGATCAAAAGAACAGAATCTTTAGATTAACCTAATTTTCAGAGAAGTTGTCAGCTAATGTTAAGAAAACTAATATAAAAATGTGATACATGAATCATAGCTAAAGCAGGAAAGCATCAAAAAGCTATTCATAAGTTTTAATTATTTCCCTATGGTCAATTTTGATTTCACCTTCGTTCACTTTAATTATGATACTTTCAAAGCAATAAAATAAACGGCTAAAAACATTTTCAGAACTCTTTGCTGTTTTGAGCTCACTTTGTGCTCAACTCTCTTTATCATTAAGTATTCTTTTTGAAACAGGAATAGGAAAATTCCATATATTGCATCAATTATGCAATCGTACAGTTATCTTGTCATGGTTTGATAAAGGCAGAAAGATTTATGCCAGTAACGATTTCAAAATTAATGCTTTATTATTGAAAAAATATCAATGGTATCACCTTGAATGTCTTGTTTTATATGCACACTATGCTCTGTATAAACCATCAAATAGGTCGTTATTTTTACGATCACCAAGCGAGCAATACTTTATCTATAATTATATTTAGGAGCCACACATAAATTTTATGGAGTATCCAACGTCATTTCTATTTTATGGGATTTAATTAATATCGATGATTTACAAGGAATCTTATGAATGCTCCTGTACAACGCCTTCCTAAGAGAAATTTTTTATTAATATGGCCATGAGCGTACTTGACTTAAGGTTTGAAAATTAAAAGCCAATAACTTCAGATGATTTAACCTAACATTTTGCCATTTTGAATTTGATCTTACAACAGCTCATTAACTAAATATTCTCCCTGCTAGCATCTTGATTGTGAATAAAAGGGTTACTATTACATACAATTTTATTTTAAATTTTTGAAAAACATCTTAAAAATGTTTTTCTTGTATAATCTGCAACTCCATTAAATATTCTTATTCGAGTTTTCCATATGTTTCACAAATTCATATAATAAATGTATAAAGCATAGGGAAGCCTTTTGATGTAATTTCAAACGCTTATTTTCTTAAATCCATTGTTATTTTAATTTTATATGAAAATTAAAATTTTTATATCTTACTTGGGATTGAAGATTGTTAACTATGATTAAATTTACCTCAGATATTTTTAACGACATTTATTTGTTTAATAATACAAGTTTAATAATAGCTCAGTTAATCAATACATCCTTATATGATGATATTAATATATTTCACGAGCGATTGATCATATTTAAAATCTTAGCTTGTTTATATTATTTGTATATATGATTGAGTTTAACAAAACTATAAAGTTGACGAATTTCAAGTTTTAAACAAAGTAGTAAAAGTTAAATCACAAAAAAAATTTCGGAAAAAACTAAAAAGGGTTTAATATATACATCTCAAAAATAATAAATCAAAATTTCATGAAAGTATAATATAAAATTGTCAGAATTTTTTGTTTAATTTGATTCATATCAAATATTATATCAATAAATATACCGCTAATATTCAATGATTTAAAGGACGATTGATCTATTCAAATTTATTTTAATGAAATTTAAAATTTAAAAATATTAAAAGTGATATCGGTTATCGCCATTATCATTTAAATTATTAAAATTATGTTAATATTGAAAATATTATATAGTGTTAATAACCGCTGTTGTTGAACAAAAAGTCCAGTTTTTTTATGTATTTAAAATTAAATAATATCAAAATATCGATGGTTTTCAATTTAAATAAGTTAGGGTTTTTATAAGCATTATTTTTCTGATATTATATTTTATAAACTGAAATATAAAAAATATTGTAATTATAAAAAATCTGAAAAGTTATCTCAATAAAATACTTTGCCACAAATTTAATTCAGATCTGTCTGTATTTTAGAAAAACTTAAAAAGTTGATTATCATTTATTTGAGTCAAATATACTGAATAAATATGAAACAGGATATTTCAAACTTATCTTATGATATGATTCAAAATATAAACTTGATTTTTATCAAGCAGTATGATTTGTTTAGTGATTTTAAAATTCGAAAAATTTAAATCTCAATTTCATAATTAAAACTTTTAGTTTAATATTAAATCAAACAATTGTAAAAATACCATAAACTGAAAATAAAATTCTCATTATTTCCATTGGTATATTTGATTATTAAATCAAAATATTTTTATAAATTCTAATCATTGATAAAAATCATAAAATATAGATTTCTATTGATTTTAATGTTATAAAAATAGTAAATATGCATATTATAATCAAAAACCTGCGAATTTCAAATATATATAGACAATATTTAAAAATGATAAATTTTTTGATAAATTACAATAACATAAGAAATTACAGTTTGTTACAATCTTAATAAAATTGACGAGTTTTTCAACATATGATTAGAGTCTATTTTAAAACACAAATCCTTGATTATTAAAAATAGCTTTCAAAAGATCCTTTATTATTTTTAAAAATATCGTGTAATTGCAGTTCAATATGTATACATAATGATTATTATCTTCAATTTTAATTGTTTGTTCGTTTCATAGAGAAGAAATATTTATCCCAACCGAACTTTCTGTCATATAATGTTCTAAATCTGAATTTAATATATTCAATTGAATTTGCATGGAAGAGATTTTTTAAAAATAAAAAATCTCAAGTCATAAGAACATGTTTATATTTTTCATAAATTATTTTCTTTAATATATCATTTAATAATGAATTTTTTTATATAATCTCACCATTTCTTATGAATACAAAAATTAAACATTTTTAATTATTAACCTTAAAATATTTATGATTTTAATGACATTTAATTTTTAGGCAAAATGATCTTATATATTTTCATAAATCGATGAATATATTTGGATATACAATTGTGAATAAGATGAAATTATCTATCATCACCGAAGCATTTTTTAATATCAGTAAATTTATCTTTGAAACCTTCTACAATAAAGGTGATTATGACAACAGTTTTAATATTGATAATTCTGTGATGATTTGAAAAATCGCCTATTTAATTTAAACATTTGATTTCATTTATCATACAAAACTCTATGATATAATTTAAAAGATTTTTTGTTTATATAATACACTTATTAATTCGTTCAATTCTGAAAAATTAAAAATTACCATATTATGAGAACGTGTTCAGATTTTCTTTATCTTTTTTTGATTAAATTGAGCTTAGAAGATGTTTATTTTAATTGACTTAGTATTTTTAAAATTAAGCGATCTTTAAGATATTTCATTTAAGATATAATTTTATTAATTTTATATAATTTAAAATGATATATATTTTTCGAAAATATGAAAATTTATTGAAGTGTCATATTCAGATATTAAAAATAAAATAAATATCATCATATAATTTTTATTTATCGATACAAAAGCTCACAATAATTTACAAAATTAATTTTAATTTTTATATCATGATTCAAATTAGATCTAAGAATTTAAATCTCAAGGTAAAATATTCGACAATTAAAAATTTTTAATTTTAATGGTTAGGATTTATTATTGGATATGAGGCCATATTTGCTATTCCACAAATATTCCTATACATACCCAATCGTATGTATCCTCGTTCACCCCAAGTTACTCCGAAACTAACCTTACGCTTTTATTTACCTGTTTCTGAGAATATAATATGGTATATATTCTTTTTATTGAAACCAACAACCAAAAGATAATGTAGATTCTTTGGATTTCCACAGTTTCTTGTGTTGAAAATTCCTTTTTGGTAAAATTGGAACCCTGGAAAAGTAGAAATGGATACAACAACTGGACCATTTTCTGATACATCAAAAATCAACTTCATTTCATTTTCTCTAGAAATGTTAACGTACATGTAAATCATTCGAAAATGTTTTAATTTAGTTCTTACACACATTCCAATCTTAAAAATTCTTTATTTTTACTTTTTTTTCGAATGGATAATATTTATTAAGTGTAATGCCATTTTTAATAATGTATTTATATGTATCAAATGGATTGCCTCCCAAACATCCAAGATTTCCGGTTTCTAATGAACAATCAACGATTTCTTGTTCACTAAGATATTTTGTATCACCTGTTATGATTTTAAAATGTGATTGAATTGCAATTAACTAAATAAAATATTTTTCATACTGGCGCGATCGCATAATCTGCTTGACATTTTTTTTGGTTTACTACAGTACGAGGAACATATCTTCCGATTCTCCAGTCGATCTCACTTTTGGTCGAAAGATTTTTCTTTGAATGTTCATATTTCCAGCTATAACCTTTTTTATATTTTTTCTAAAGTATAGCTTCAATGTTACCTCTTTTTTTAACTCTTGGAATAAGATATGATTTGAGCCCTGGTAATTGGTAAATTGTTGTTTTCTAATTTCTTTTTTTTCAATCGAAGTTGATGAATAATATTTTTCATTGTTTTTCGAAGAGTTAAGAGATTCTGAATTTTCAAAAATATGGATGTATAAACTTATTAAAACCAGTTCAAATAGAATCATTTTATCTTACATCATTTAATTAATACTTAAACTAAAAATTATTACGGTACAATTCATATTGAGGATATCTATTAATAATTACAACATTTCATAAGGTAATAAGAAGTTTATGATTTATTATTTATAGCAAATTGATGTATATATTATTTAAATTTATGTTTTTTAATATTTTTTGTGTTAAAAACATTTGAAGAATTTATGAATATAAATTAGCAGATTTAAAATATGTAATATCTATCAATTATCAAATAAAGTAAATATTTAATGTTATATCTATCACATTTTATTTTATAAAAGAATGATATTTATTTTTTTCAATATTAAAAATCAAATTATAAGTGCAAAAAGGATTGTTATTGGATGCTTTAAAGTGTTAAATTTTTATTTTCGACCTGTAATTTTAACATAATTTAAATTTAAAGAATAAAATAATTTTGAAATTTTGATTATCATTATAAGTATAATATTAAATTTTTATATTCGTATTAAAGAAACATGTAAATATAACTACGCTATTTGTTTGTTTAGTAATTTAAAACTCTTTTGAATTATGATTTTAAATAATTTTATGAAAGTGTATCAAATATTATGTTTATACCACAACACCTTGAATATTGTCATTCAATAATATTGATCCTATTGTGAAAGCTATCTTGATGTGATTAATAAATATTTAAATAACAATCTAAACATATATAATGAAGATTTACATTTGTTAAATTAACATATGTCCATATTTTTTAATTTATAACACACAATGAAATATTTTACGTTTTATTCAATCTTAACAGAGTTATGTTCGAGTTTGATATTTTAACAGATTTCGCTAACGAACGGAATTTTTCGAAAAATATGTCATGACTCATCGTAGAGGAATAATTATCACATTACATGTGAATTTTGATGAATAAAAAAAATTAATTTTTTAATTTTAAAATTTTTTTGTTATCAACAAAAAGTATGAGGTAAACATTGTTAAATCAGGAAATGTATCAGATAATAAAAAATGTAGATTAACATATCATTGATTAAGTATTATCAAAAGCTTAGATAATTAATTCGTAAATAAATATTGCCTGGAAATCTAAATTTTGACAAATATATTTTTGTAACATCTAAAAATTCCATCAGATCCTTAAAAATAAACTAAATGTATTCCGTGAATAATGTAGACTTTTTTTCTTGATAAATTAAGATACTTAAAACATATTTAAGTCACATAAAATATAAATATAAATATAAATAAAATCTTTTTAATAATTTCTATGATTTCAATTTATAATATTTAAGAGTCTCCCTATATTGTAAATATTTAAACATTGTTTTAAAATGAGTGCAGGAGCGAATGAGGTAGGACGACTTTGTTACGACAACAGATAATATAAGAAGATTTGACATTTAAATTAAAGAATTATGTTTTAAATCTCAATCAGGGTTTTCTAGTAAATTGTTTTCAGAGTTTAGGATTTAAAATTAAAACAAATTTCAATGAATTTATTGAACGATTGAGGAAAAAAATTTAATTTTAGCTATTTATAAAAAAAGATATAATTGACTTATGGATTTATCTTTAGAATTTTGTTGTTACATTAAGTTGAAAAATAAAAAAATCACGAATTATAAATTTATTTTTGAAACAAATGAATCTTTTATGCTCAGAACCAATTACAAATTATATTTTCCAAAGTTTTAACCTCATAAAACTTTTGATCAAATCAATTTTTTTTAGTTATTTGAATCATTATAAAGACATATATTTTAAATCTTTTCGTTTAATAGTTTTTAAATACGATAATATAGGAGGTAATTTATTGGAATAAATTGAATAGCTGTTACGTGTTTCAAAATGAATATTATGAGTAATTTTTTATTTGATAAGATATGAGATAATTAAAAATGATAGCTAATAATTTATTAATAAATAAATTTTGAAGAAAACATAAAGGTATTATAAATATTACATGTTTGTAAATTTAATTGTATTATTTATAAATTTATGCAACGAAAATATTTTTCGAAACTAACGTATTATTTCATATGTACATTAATTATTTAGTTTCACATTTTCTTGTTAAAAAAATTATTCTGTTTGTTGGTTGTTTTGACAATTAAAGTAAACTTTCATATAATATGTAAAATTAATCTCTTATAAATGTTATATACCATTTTAGATTTTTTTAACTTAAGACAGTGCAAAAACGAAACACAGATACATATTATATTCTAAAAAATAAATTATTCGAAATAAATAAAACAGTTAAATTTTAATATCATTATTTATTTGTAAGCAGAGCTTATTCATATCTGATCATATGCGAATTTTACATCTCAACGTTACATGTATTAAAGGATAATAGAAATAGCATATCTGAATTGTAGTGTTAAAACTAGTTTAGAATTGATTATTTTCAAACAACCTGGTAAAATCTTTGCAACTTAATTAAAAATACCATCAAATTTAATGTATCCCAATAATGGTTTTGAAATTATACCTGTGAGTGAATTGACAAAGTAAAATTTAGATGTTTTGTAAATTTATTCTGTAGACGCCAAATTGTTAATTTTATTGATTTATTTGAAAATATATTTTTGTTTTACCTCGTTATGGTTTGATTTATTTAATTTGTATCTTACAAAAATTTTGAACTTTTGATTTTTGGTTCACTATAAGAATTTTATGACCTAAACGGTTATTAAATTTCTCAAAGAAGGAAAATATTTTTTACTGTTTTTGTAATTTTGATTTTCAATAATCTTTCTTTGCTATGTATAAAGCACTCTATGACGATGATCTAATAAGCATTACATTTGGCAAATTGACTTGTCTGTATATAGTTATTGGCTGCAGAGAGTATTAAACATTAATTTTATTGATGATCCTAATTTATATGCAATAATACATTGCATTAATATTATATCTAAAGAAAAAAATGTCTAGTAAACATACCATATACAAGTATAATACATCAAAGGATAACCATAAAAATATTAATTAAGATACAATTTCACGTTACTCTATTTTTAATACTCAAAAAAATTATACCCTTGCTTTTTTTTGAATATTTGCACAAATGAGAATTATAGTTCAGATTTAAATAAAACGTAAAAATTGGAAACTGCCAATAAAATAGAATTAATTAATTTCAACTCAGAGATCTAATAACAAAACATATTTTATAGGAAAGTGTAAAACCTTAAAAGGCTGAAAAATAATCAAATATCCAAAAAATAAAAGAATTTTGTATCAGTTTGGGCCATACTTATCACTATGAAGAGATCTCTTTCAAAATGAATTATGTTACTTCACATCATATTTTAGTATTTACACACGAGCAACTATATCAATTTTGACCTCTTTAAATAACTTTTCCTAGATATTAATAATAGAAAAATAATCATCACATGTTATATGTTTAATCATCGTGAGAACTGTTTATCAGTCATTTTATAATAAAATACTATAAAATCTCGCCTTTTCAAGCCAAATTAAATTTATTTAAGGAAATATTATTTTCATTACTTTAATGGTTTATTCTAGTTTCGTGTCTTAAACGATATACAAATTACGATGAGCTTTAAAATATAATACACATTCATTTTATTTATTAATTTTATTTTATATATTAATATTTATTAGTTTTTCTTCCGATCTCACAAGTAATCGATTTCTACGTTTTAGATCAAAATAAAAACGTTATTAGACTACTGGTATAGGATCTTTTAACTTCCAGATAAAGAACAGCACCTTTATGATTTATAAAATTGGTTTCAAATGGATTTTACAACCTTTATTGACACAGAGGGTAAAGGCAAACCTAATCTGATCATTTTTTTAACATATTATAAAAATAATTAAAAATGTTTCTTGAATATAAAAGCTAATTATATCCTTTAATATTATTAAAATTTCGTTTATGGTATTACCCATTGTACAGTTTGTAATTCAAATTATTTTTGATTTTATCTTTAAAATTAATATTTTTGAAATTTACATAGAAACAATATTTCAATATTTTTCAAATCAATATCTTTCTAACTTATTTAATCTGTTGATATAGATTTATTTTCCAAACTAAATATGTCTCTTTTTAAGCACTAAATGAGGATAGCAAGTTCAACCAGATTAAAATGATATTTTTAATAAAATAACAAAAATTTTCATTTTTACATATTTTAACGACATAAAAGCCAATTAAAAACATTATAAATGTAAATTTATCAAATATAAATGAATTGAAAAATAATTTTTCAATTTTTTTACTAAATGAAAGAATCAAATAATTTACTTGTGAATACACGCATTTGTCCTTTTATAATGATAAATGCTATTATATCAGATCTAGAATTTCTTAGGAAAACTAAAAATAGTTTATATGTCAGAATTGTAAAAGAATGAAAATATTCTTTCTAACCTTATATAGATTCGTACAGATTTTCAAATAAAAAATAAATATAAACTTTTAAAGTGTTTTAAAATATGATCATTGAAGAGGAATTAAAACAAGTCGAGTTATGTAAATTTTCACATCCAAATATAACATCTCATTTTACTTACTATATACATATATAATTATGTATCAGTTTGAAATTCACAAACTTAAATAGGATGTGAAATCACTTTGGAAAATTGAAGAAATATTCATTCAATCAAAAATCTATTGATATAGAATGGAATCGTTAAATGTAAATAAGTTACGAATGAAAGTCAAATAAGTATTTAATAACTCATTTTTACATTAAATACTCGGCGGAATGAGATTGTAGAAAATATATCAAATATGATATATATTAAATTGTAAAAATAAATATAATACAAATAATATCTATTTTTCTGTGTTTGTTTAAAATGAAAGATAACTTTAATACATACCGCTAAATAATGAATCAAAGTGTAATTGACGATAAATGAATTAAAATAATATTAAAAAATGAAATTCCACTTTCAGTTTTATTCTTGAATCATTATCTATCGCTAAAATTTAACAAACCTTACCGAGTATAAAACGCGAATTTTAAAATCATTTTATCTCAGAACCTAGGATTTCAATATAGACAACCCGTTGAATTTAAATTTTTTACTCAAGTTTTACAGAATAAGAAGTTTGAAAATCTATCTATTATAGTTGAATATAAACATTTTGGAAATATTTGAAATTAGCATAAATTAAGGAGATGCTATTTACCTCACCTAATACCATAGTTCAAATTAAGTTTAAATTTTATACTGACCTAAAATGAACATGGCATTGCTTTGACATTAAAATTCTTGAGTTTTTAACATTCAAGTTAAAAATTGTTAAAGGAAATTTCATGATTGCTACAGTTTACTAAACACGTTAAGTTTTTATTTAGATATAGAACCCATATGTCAAGAGCAGATATAACTTGAAATGTATTTTATCTCACCATTAATGATAAAGATAATGTAAAAACTCAACGGAATAGTGTAAAATTTTATTTATTTTTATGAAATTGTGATTTATCAGAATCTTCACAGGCAAAGACGATAAATTTTTTAAATTTGAATATAATAAATTGTAGTATTCATCATTTATCGTTCATTTATATAATAAAGATCGATTAAATATTTTTTTTAAAGAAGTATACATTATAAATGATAAAAATTACTAATGACTGTATCAATTAATTCCTGAAGTACTTACACCGAAAACAAAAATCCTATCCCCTCGAGTATTATTAATATTTTTCAATCGAGCAAGAACTGTCATCCAGAAAGATATCGATTTTCTTTGATATTTGTTTAATAATGATGAAATACATCCATAATTCATTTTATAATATATATTTTAAAAATTTATTAGAGTTATTAACCCCACATAAATACTAACATTTTTAATTTTATCATTATTTGTTTGGACATATAACAACAATATGTAAATTTATTTTCGATCAAAAAACTTTTATCATAGTTTAACTTACCTGAATTACAAAAATCAATTTTTTGATTTTATCTAGGTTAAAGAGAAAAAAATGAATAAAGGAATATTCTGTCAATTAATTCGATAAAACTGTGAATATTGTTTTAATTCTAATTCTATCTAAGCGATCATCTTTTCATGAACTTAGAAATAATATTATCAAAATAACTTTGAAGACATTCAAAATTATTTCATAATGGTATAGCTTAATTTTGAATATGGTTTTCTCATATCAGTCCTCGCAACGACAAATCTAAAATTATAATTTTTATCTTAATTTTCAAAGCACGAAAAATGAAAATTCATAATAATTTAAACACAGATCAAAAACAAAATATACGGTTAAATGTTTTAATTAGAATGTTAGCATACAGGTTGTTTTTGTACTTCCTTAAATAAAATACAGATTTTAATTTTACCCTCACACGTCGAATAACGCTTTTTTAAAATTAAAGAATATCAAAAATTTGCTATTATATAAATAATTAAAATTTGAACTCACCTACAAAAAATTACTTACCCAATAGCGACGAAATTTTGGAACATATATCATATAAAATCACCGATAAGATCAAAAGAATTAAAAGTGAGATATTTTTCTCAAAAATTAAGTGATATTTTGAATTATTATGTATTAAATGCAGGTTGACTTAGTCGCGATGATAAAATCGATAATTCAAAAATTAGCATTTTTAAAAATCTCAGAAATAATGAGAAAAATTTTTTTAAATATATGGAAAAGTGAAAACAGTGATTGCATCTTGTTTTTAGTTGTGGACATAACATAGATGTAATCTGCACAATAAATAAAATATCAAAATTAGTTTCTTGAATTATATAAACGCTGCTAATTATATCATGAGTATTATTAGTTTATTTTAAGGAAAACCAAAACATTAAAATGGATATATTTATACCATATTCAAGGTAGATTATATTTATTATCTGTTGTAAGAGAATTTTCCCAGAGACGAAAGAAAATAAAAAAAAGATTTTAAATTAACATAATAAATTCGCGATCCAGATATTTCTAAATATGTTTAATTAAGTAAATGATGAATAAAGAGAACAAAAATTCCAATTTAATTAAAAACATTTAAAATTACGCCAAATGTACAAAAACTATGGCTGTAAACATTAATAAAACTGTAAACGTTATGAGCAAGCAAATGAATGCTGACATGGACCAAAACAGACAGAAACAGATATATTAGGGAAAGGTAGTTAATCAGCTTAATTTTAATTTTTAATGAAATAATTTGAAAATATATTATTTAACTTAAAGAAGTTTTATATTCGAGATTGATCCAAGCTAAAAGTGAATTTAGTGTAAAATTCAAAATTATTTTATTTCAACTAAAATTTATTCCAAAGTATTTTTAAAAAAATTCAGATGAATTTTTGGCGTTCTAGGTCATACGATTTTTTTCTTTGACATTTTATATGAAATATTTTTAATGCCAAAAATTAACAGTTACACCAAAAACATACAAATTCTTAATATTTTCATCTGTCGATACCTTTGATAAATAAGCAAACACAGATTATTTCCATAATGTATCGAATAACCAGTCTACATAAAATTATAAATTTTCACTGAATAATAACTTTTCTTTCATTGAGAAATTAGAAATCATTATTTCTGAATTAATTTAAAAACTACATATAACATTAGAACGTGAAATATATTGAATTTGTTATTTTACTTAATATAGAGTTCAATATGATCAGAAATATTATTATAAAAATGAAATAGAAATTCATCGAACAGATTATCGTTAAATACTGCATGAATACACGTATCTGGATATTTCGAACTATTACTAAACATTTTTACATGAAATATTAAATCTCATATGAATTTTGTTCATTATCTTATGTTAACTTCGAATTATAAACCTCAGTATATCAGTTCAAACTACACAATAGCTTTGATTAATTTATTTTAAAAAAGAGATTAAACAGTTATGTTTAAGATAATTCTTTTGTAAATATGCCAAATAGATGTATTATAATTAAAACAATTTAATTTATAATAAAATAACCCAATTAACTAATAATGCATTTGTCAATCATTTGTTTGAACGAAAAGAATCCTAAATCTGATAAAAAATAGGGTATAAGTCTTAAACACAGATTTTCGGAAATATAAAATTACATAAAAAATAAATAATTGATTTCATTTGTTTTCTATAAATTGCATGACTAGTTGAAGTGTATTTTAACAATTATATTTATATTCTTAACATGCATTTTAATGTTTAAATCTTAAAAAACTACCCATGTTAAACATTTAAATCTAAATGAGAAATTTGAAAATAATTTATCGCATCATAAAAATTTTAAAATGTGGGGGAAAACTAGCAGTTGAGCTTTTCCTCAAAATATAATTGTTAAAATCACAAAATCATGGTTATTATTGCATTTTCCTTTTTTTATATTTTATTATAATGATTATGCAAAAGTATTTTATTGCAAATAGACCTCGAGTTATTTGCGGTTTTTAACATTAAAACACAAGAAAAAAAACATGATGATTAATCTTATTTTTTTTATATTATGAATTTAAAAATAATAAATAAAGAGTTAAATTATCCTAACATAAAATTTGTCAAACCGAAATTTCATTTTAAAAATAACTGTAAGATAATATGTATTCAACATTATTCGATCGATCAAGATATTCAACAAGTTGCCAGAAGTTTCTATTGAACTAAATTTTTCTATATTTTTTGAGATTAAATTAAATCATACCAAAAATTATTATTTTGACAAATTTGTCAATTTAATAAGTTTTTTCAAAAGAACATAGTTGACTGAATATTTCGCTAGATTTTAAGATGGGAGCATTAACGTATTTGCACTGTTAAAAAATTAAGTCTGTTAAACCTATTCAAGATATTTAGTCCTACAAATTGTGTTAAAACACTCCGTAAAGTCTGCCTTATTAGATACGTGTGTAATAAGTTTTAATTATAACTTTTATAAGTTCACATCTGTTGAAATTTACTTTATCTTTACCTGCTAATTGTATGCTCATAAAATTTAATTTACTATTCCCAAGTAATATTTAATCTTTATTTTACTTTTGATTACAACGTTAGACACATAAAAATGATTGAATATGGAACTATATCGGTATCTTTTAATTTTTTTACATATTATTCTGTTTTCTTAAAATAATACTTTTATTTTTGTTGAAAATATATCTTTAATTTTATGTAGCTCCATAATTCGATAATTTCACATTTAAAATTTTCTCGTTTGACCAAAATTGATTTCAATAAAACTTAATATAATCACTCAAATTTATTTCAGATATGTGATTACATTCATAATTATACTCAAAATCACTGTAAAAATATTAAATATATTCAACATTCTTTATATAAAGTTCAAAATTATAAATACAAAAGACAGTCCTCAAAAAGCATTTTAATCAAACTTAATAACTCCTAAATAATAAATTTAAACAAATAATGGCTTTACAGCATGTGTGATTTACATCTCTACAATAAAGATATGAGAATAAAATAGTCATATTATCACATGTTCTGCAGACGTAAAGCATCATGAATAATAAAATGCATAGAAGATATATTTCAATTAAGAATGGTATCAATTGAGTGTGAACTAAATTAAAAGTTTATAAAACAAAAATATCTTAATTTAACTTCAAAGTACAGATATTTTAGACAAATTAGTCAAAACTGCGTTGTTTTAAGATATGTTGAACTCAAAAAATAATTTTCGATTTTATTGTATTGATAAAATAAAAAAGAAATTTTCAGGAGTTTGATCGATGAAAGATTTAATGATCTTAAACCTAAGAGTCGTTGTTCAGAAAAACGATATTGTATGATCATCATTCTTACCCGATTCTTCGCTTGAAAGGTTCATTTTTATACTATTTTAAAATTGACAAGTATAAATAAAACAATAAAAATAAGAAAACATCTAAAGATGAAAAATATAAATCACAAAACTATTTTATACACATTGAAAATTGAATAAATAAATGAAAAAAACACAAAAATGTAAAATCTATCAACTAAGTAGCGATAAATAATATTCACTTGCTCTTTTTTTATAAGGCACAAATATTAATAAAAAAATTCTCTTGCACTTATCTTTGAATTACTATAAATGCTAAATTATAAATTCACTCACTATAATATTCTGTAAAGCAAAACATTTTTTATAAAATAACGAGATAAATGCTCGGTAGTCGAATTCATTGATGAATAATTTTTTAATATTTATCTAAATTAAAAGTGACATGAACATGAGAATTTCTATCGACAACACTCCCCAAATTGATATTTACTTCTCCTTAATATCCAGGTCCAATTTTTCGCATTATAAGTTTTTTCTTATACAAGATAATGATCACAGTTTTTCAATTTTTATTGGGATAAGTGATATTTCGATTGCATTTCCCTGGCTTGATTTGAAGGAACAGGAATCCTCCTATTATAAATTTTATAAATAAATCTTCATTAAATTTACTAACTTATATGGTTCAATTATATATTCTTAAACAGAATCAAATATTTAAAACAATTATTTCCATATTTTAGTGTATTTGATCCCTATGATTTATCATGAAAAGAAGATTCAATAACTTTTTTTCTTCTAGCAATTGAGTATTAATTATGTCATTAAATTAGAGAAGAATAACAATAAGTTATTTTAATTATTCCTAGATAATCACAGTTTTCTGGAAAAGAATCACAATTACCTAATTTGTACGTCTTTGAAACTATGAAAAATTTAATCATTATTAGAATCACTTTTTAGCGAGTATTTACAAACACTTTATTGCTTTGCGATGATCTTAAAAAGCTCTTTTGTTTTAGATTCGCTGAAAATATACCATCTTGATAACCCATGTAAAGTTGTAATATTATTCTATTTTAATATACCAAATTTATGATTTTATAAATAGTTCTTACCGATCAAAGATGTATTCTTTATACATTAAAATGAAATTTTCACTTCAAAAAGATTTGATTCCAGTAAATAAGGTTAAATCAGAACTTTTCATTTTTGAAAGAATTACTTGATATATATGAGTATTTCTCGAGGTAGAGTTACTTGCCAGATCACGTGTTATGATGATGCTGTAATTAAATAAAAATAATATGAAAAAATTATTATGAATCTCTTTATGGATTAAATCTTTTGATACTTCAATAAAATACATCGTTCGAATTAAAAATTTCAATTAATGAACAAAATATTTCAAAATAATAAATTACAGGACAGTGAAGTT